>JAVKPL010000179.1:0-141722 GCA_032173675.1 Gastrolobium villosum | reverse complement strand
ACTCTATCAGGTTTAGCTGTACAACATGGTACCAATGGAGAAAGGAAATACAAAGGATATAATCATTTGAAATAGAGCCATTTATTGCTATTCAGTTTGGTGTTAAGGTAAAAAAAGAGAGCAATAATTGTAGCCTGCAATAAGACGCAACAGGATGAGATGCACTGATTGATCTATTTTCTACCAGTAAAAAGAAAAACAACTTTAATTTTTCTCTTTGTTTGCTCAAGTAGCTCAACCGAAAAAGATTTATCTCAAAAACTAACACAACTAGCATAAATTAGTAATTGTCCACTTAAAGCGGAAATATCAATCTCCATTAGGAAAATTATTCAAAATTCATAGATATAGGAATCCTGAGGACATAGAATCAAAACAAATAAGCTAATGAAAGTAACAACTGGAATTTGTAAAGGCAAGAATAATAATGGCATACACAAGATGTGGACATTGTATGACTGTTCCCGTCATCCCATGGCAAATTAATGGGAATGGATCTTCTCATATCATGTTTTAACATGACCACATCATGTGAAAATTATGATCATTCATTCATAGATCAATGTTCAACGGTCACCAATTAAAATGACACATTCACTCTTCTCCGTTCTATGAACTACTGATCATAGATCAATGAAAGGATGAGACGTTGAGACCTAATCCATAGATCAATGTCATGTGAGATATTTGATCAGTCAAATAATCACTGAAATTGTTCACTATGCCCGGTGAGAGGATGCATTCCCTTAATCACATGCTTCATCATTTAATTCCCAGAAATTCCATAGGTTTGGAAAAACAGGGACAACGAAACAGACATTTTGGTTGGTATTTTAAGGCTTACAGGAAGATTGCTCATAATGTCAGCCTAATCAAGAAAATAGGGCATGCAATGCAAATTAAAGAGAGAGAGAGAGAGGAGAGACTTTTCACCTTTCAGTTTTGAACCAGAATTTCGAACCAGAACAAATATCACCGCACGCACGCCACCAAGTTCGTTCAAAATAATCCAACAAAACCCTAATTCACAACAGCAGAAATTACAGAGACATTATTTCGCAGCAGCGTAGAGTTCGCAGAGGTTAAAAAAAACGAAGGGAGAAAAAAAAATCATAGCAGCAAGACAATTACATGAACCAACCTATACGAATGAATCCTTAGTGAGACGAGAAGCTAATGTCACAGAGAGATGAGGGTTTTATTTGATGAGAGTTTTATGAGTAGGTTTAGCAATGTATCATGGGGATAAAGGATGCCAATATTTATAGATGACATGAACGGAAAATAATAATATCGTGAAAATATAATTTTAATTATTATAAAAAAATATTCTAATTTTTTATTCAAAAAATTTGTTAGTGTAACGGTCAATCAATTTTAAATAAATAATTAAGTGCGAATTAAATGGCATTCAATACTAAGAAAATTCCACTGATATTTGTAATGTTTTTTTTGAATTGGATGTAGAATTCGTAAGGAAATTTTCAAAAATATAAATTAATGCTGAAAATATGACTTACTTAAAATATTTTTTTAATTATCATAAAAAAATATTGATTTTTAATTTATAAATTTGTTAGTGTAACAGTCAATCAATTTTAATTAAATAATTAAGTGCGAATTAAATGACATTCAATACTAAAAAAATTCCAATGATATTTGTAACATTTTTTTTTGAATTGGATGTAGAATTCGAAAAGAAATTTGTGAAATTATAAATTCATCCTGAAAATATGACTTACTTAAAATATAATTTTAATTATCATAAGAAAATATTAAGATTTTTAATTTAAATCTTTTTAGTGTAACAGTGAATCAATTTTAATTAAATAATTAAATGCGAATTAAATGGCATTCAATACTAAGAAGATTCCAATAATATTTGTAACAATTTTTTTGAATTGTATGTAACATTCGTATGGAAATTTGCGAAATTATAAATTAATCCTGAAAATATGACTTACTTAAAATATAATTTTAATTATCATAAAAAAATATTCTGATTTTTTATTGAAAATTTTGTTAGTGTAACGGTCAATCAATTTTAATTAAATAATACAGTGCGAATTAAATGGCATTCAAAACTAAGAAGATTCCAATGATATTTGTAACATTTTTCTTCAATTGTATGTTTGCTCAAGTAGCTCAACCGAAAAAGATTTATCTCAAAAACTAACACAACTAGCAAAAATTAGTAATTGTCCACTTAAAGCGGAAATATCAATCTCCATTAGGCAAATTATTCAAAATTCATAGATATAGAAATCCTGAGGACATAGAATCAAAACAAATAAGCTAATGAAAGTAACAACTGGAACTTGTAAAGGCAAGAATAATAATGGCATACACAAGATGTGGACATTGTATGACTGTTCCCGTCATCCCATGGCAAATTAATGGGAATGGATCTTCTCATATCATGTTTTAACATGACCAAATCATGTGAAAATTATGATCATTCATTCATAGATCAATGTTCAGCGGTCACCAATTAAAATGACACATTCCCTCTTCTCCGTTCTACGAACTAGTGATCATAGATCAATGAAAGGATGAGACGTTGAGACCCAATCCATAGATCAATGTCATGTGAGATATTTGATCAGTCAAATAATCACTGAAATTGTTCACTATGACCGGTGAGAGGATGCATTCCCTTAATCACATGCTTTATCATTTAATTACCAGAAATTCCACAGGTTTGGAAAAACAGGGACAACGAAACAGACATTTTGGTTGGTATTTTAAGGTTTACAGGAAGATTGCTCATAATGTCAGCCTAATCAAGAAAATAGGGCATGCAATGCAAATTAAAGAGAGAGGGGGGAGACTTTTCACCTTTCAATTTTGAACCAGAATTTCGAGCCAGAACAAATATCACCGCACGCACACCACCAAGTTCGTTCAAAATAATTCAACAAAACCCTAATTCACAACAGCAGAAATTACAGAGACATTATGTCGCAGCAGCGTAGAGTTCGCAGAGGTTAAAAAAAACGAAGGGAGAAAAAAAAATCATAGTAGCAAGACAATTACATGAAGGTGAGGGTTTTATTTGATGAGAGTTTTATGAGTAGGTTTAGCCAACCTATACGAATAATTATATCATGAAAATATAATTTTAATTATTATAAAATAATATTCAAATTTTTTATTTAAAAAATTTGTTAGTGTAACGGTCAATCAATTTTAAATAAATAATTAAGTGCGTATTAAATGACATTCAATACAAAGAAAATTCCAATGATATTTGTAACGTTTTTTTTTTTTTGATTTGCATGTAGAATTCGTAAGGAAATTTGCAAAAATATAAATTAATCCTGAAAATATGACTTACTTAAAATATTTTTTTAATTATCATAAAAAATATATTGATTTTTAATTTAAAAATTTGTTAGTGTAACAGTCAATCAATTTTATTTAAATAATTAAGTGCGAATTAAATGACATTCAATACTAAAAAATTTCCAATGATATTTGTAACATTTTTTTTTGAATTGGATGTAGAATTCGAAAAGAAATTTGAGAAATTATAAATTCATTCTGAAAATATTACTTACTTAAAATATATTTTTAATTATCATAAAAAATATTAAGATTTTTAATTTAAATTTTTTTAGTGTAATAGTGAATCAATTTTAATTAAATAATTAAACGCGAATTAAATGGCATTCAATACTAAGAAGATTCCAATGATATTTGAAACAATTTTTTTGAATTGTATGTAGCATTCGTAAAGAAATTTGCGAAATTATAAATTAATCCTGAAAATATGACTTACTTAAAATATATTTTTAATTATCATAAAATATATTCTGATTTTTTATTGAAAATTTTGTTAGTGTAACGGTCAATCAATTTTAATTAAATAATTAAGTGCGAATTAAAGGACATTCAATACTAAGAAGATTCCAATGATATTTGTAACTTTTTTTTGAATTGGATGTAGAATTCGTAATGAAATTTGCGAAATTATAAATTAATCTTGAAAATATGACTTATTTAAAATATAGTTTTAATTATCATAAAAAATTATTCTGATTTTTTACTTAAAACTTTGTTAGTGTAACGGTCAAGCAATTTTAATTAAATAATTAAGTGCGAATTAAATGACATTTAATACTAAGAAGATTCCAATGATATTCTTAACTTTTTTTTTGAATTAGAAGCTTAATTCGTAAGGAAATTTGCGAAATTATAAATTAATCCTGCAAATATGATTTACTTAAAATATAGTTTTAATTATCATTAAAAAATATTCTGATTTTTTCTTTAAAATTTTGTTAGTGTAACGGTCAATCAATTTTAATTAAATAATTAAGTGCGAATTAAATGGCATTCATTACTAAGAAGATTTAAATGATATTTGTAACATTTTTTTTTTGGATTGGATGTAGAACTCGTTAGGAAATTTCTGAAATTATAAATTAATTCTGAAAATATGACTTACTTAAAAAATATTTTTAATTATCGTAAAAAGATATTTTTATTTTTTATTTAAAATTTTGTTAGTGTAACGGTCAATCAGTTTTAATTAAATAATTAAGTGTGAATTAAATGGCATTCAATACTAAGAAGATTCGAATGATATTTGTAACATTTTTCTGAATTGGATGTTTAATTCGTAAGGAAATTTGCGAAATTATAAATTAATCTGAAAATATGACTTACTTAAAATAGATTTTTAATTATTATAAAAAACATCCTAATTTTTTATTTAAATTTTTTTTAATTTAACAGTCAATCAAATTTAAATAATTAAGTGCGAATTAAAAGGCATTCAATACTAAGAAGATTCCAATGATATTTGAAAACATTTTTAAAAAATTGGATGTAGAATTCGTAACAAATTTTATGAAATTATGAATTAATCTTGAAAATATGACTTACTTAAAATATATTTTTAATTATCTTAAAAAAATATTTTGATTTTTTATTTAAAATTTTTCTTAGGGTAACGGAAAATCAATTTTAATTAAATCAATTTTAACCAGGAACATCCAGTGGTTGCAACATACCAGAAGGCTTTTGATGCTCAATCTTGACCTTCTGACATACGAGACACTTGGAGACAAACTATGCAATATCTTTCTTCATACCAGGCCACCAGAAATTAATCTTTAGGTCCTGATACATCTTTGTAGCTCCCGGATGGACAGTGAATTGACCCCTATGGGCCTCTGTCATCACTTCCTCTGTCAACTGTCTAGGTACAACAATACGACCTTTTATATAATAGTATACCCTCTACACCACTCTGACCTTTCAGTCGTTTAGCACTTTCATTTTGCAGCTGAGCATATTTAATTTTTGTCATCATTTCGTTCTCAATTCTTGTAATTTCGATGTCACAAATTCTGCCTAGAAAGACTTCAGACAATTTCATATCTCTGAACCTCTCGATTACATCAAAATCTCTCATCATCATGCTTGCCATGCTCACTGACTTTCGGCTCAATGCATCCGCTACAACATTAGCCTTGCCGGGATGATATTTCAATTCTAAATCGTAATCCTTTAAGAATTCAGTCCACCGTCGTTGCCTCATATTCAACTCTTTTTGATCGAATAAGTACTTTAGGCTCTTGTGGTCACTAAATATGACAAACTTCATCCCATACAAGAAGTGTCTCCACTGTTTCAATCCAAAAACGATTGTAGCAAGCTCTAAGTCATGGGTCGGATAGTTTTCTTCATGCGGTTTCAGTTGCCTCGAGGCATACGCTACCACTCTCCTATCTTGCATCAACACACAACCCAATCCCTTTTTAGAAGCATCACTGTACAACTCAAATTCACCTTCCGAATCAGGAAGTACTAACACTGGAGCAGTCGTTAACTTTTCCTTTTTCTTCTGAAAACATTCTTCGCATTCATGCGTCCAAATAAATGGAGTATCCTTCCGGGTCAAACGGGTCAATGGCAAAACCATTTCCGAAAATCCTTTAATAAATCTCCGGTAATAACCAGCCAAACCCAGAAAACTCCTTACTTCGGTCACAGTCTTGGGCCTCTCCCAATCAATAACTGCCTCTATTTTATTAGGATCAACCGCCACCCCATCAGCAGAAATGACGTGACCCAGAAACTGCACTTGAGAAAGCCAAAATTCACATTTAGACGGCTTTGCATACAGCTGTTTATCTCTGAGGATTTGCAGTACAGTTCTTAAGTGATTCTCATGCTCTTCCTTACTCTTGGAATATATCAGGATATCATCAATAAACACAATCACGAATTGATCCAGAAACGGTTTGAAAATACGATTCATATAATCCATAAACACCGCCGGAGAATTAGTGAGTCCAAATGGAATTACCTGATACTCATAATGTCCATATCTAGATCGGAAAGCAGTCTTCGAAATATCTTCCTGCTTAATTCGGATCTGATGATAACCTGACCTCAGGTCAATCTTTGAAAAGACACAAGCACCCCTCAACTGATCAAGCAAATCATCTATGCGAGGGAGAGGATACTTGTTCTTAATGGTAACCTTATTCAACTGACGGTAATCAGTGCACAATCTCATGCTACCGTCCTTCTTCTTAACAAATATCACTGGTGCTCCCCACGGGAACACACTAGGCCTAATAAATTGCTTAGCCGAAAGCTCCTCAATATGCTTCTTTAACTCGGCTAATTCCGGTGGTGACATCCGATATGGAGCCAGAGAAATGCGTCCCACACCAGGAAACAAATCTATTGTGAACTCAATCTCTCTGTGCGGTGGAAGCTGTGGAATCTCATCCGGAAAAACATCCACAAACTCCTTCACCACGGGAATATTGTCAATCTCCTCATGACTTCCACCCACTAAACCCCCCACAAAGACATATCCCAATGCCCCGGCCCTCAAAGCCTTTCTAACCTGCAGCACAGATAGATATGGGGAAGAACTAGTAGCAGAATCATCAGCAGAGAGCACAATTCTTTTTCCACAGCAGTCTATCATAGCACAGTTCTTTGATAACCAATCCATTCCCAAGATAACTTGAAGACTGATCATCGGCAAACAAATAAAATCCAGCACATAGTCTCGGCCTTCATATTTAAATTCCACATCCTTGCATAATACTGATGTGTAACACTTCTCTCCAGTAGCAGTCACCACTTTCATTGGAGGAGAAATGTCATACATTTGCAAGTTTAGCCCAACGGCCATAAAATCAGACATACAGGAGTATGTAGCTCCTGAGTCAAACAAAACTTCAATATCCATATTATCAATATAAATTATACCTTTCACAAGATTTGGAGCCTTTTCTGATTGCTGACGGTCCATGGTGTATACTCTACCAACCGTCTGTGACTCTATCATAGGTGGAACAACAGAAACAGGAACAGCCGCAGCTTGAACTGCCATAGTCCTCACTTCATTCTGAGGACACTGTCTCGAGTAATGGTCGGGCCTTCCACATTTATAACAGATAATTTTGTCGGTGGCACACTGGCCTCTATGCTCCCTCCCACATCCTTTACACTTAGGAGGAGTTCCTCTATCAACAAAATTTCTTTGGGTTCCCGACTTCTTGAATATATCTGCTGGGTTATTCACACTCAGCTTCTTATCTTTCATCTTTTTATTCTTCCAATAACCTGAGCCCATTGCTTTATTGGCAGTAGGTGCTTGGGCCTCAGAAGGCTTCTTGGTACTGGACACACCATATACCTCTTCTACCTTCCGGCACTGATTCACAAACCGGCTGAACTCTCGGATGTCACAGTTTGACATCTTCCGAGACATCTTCTCATTCAGACCCCACTGAAACTTGGAGGTCATCTCAGCCGATGTGGGTAAAGCTCTACCATAATTAGCATATTTCACCAATTCATTGAACTTGGCAAAATATTGATCAATAGACATTGACCCTTGCTTCAAATCTTTCTACTCATTCTGCTTACTTTCCCTAGCCTCCCTAGGAAAATAGTTGTCTAAGAACAGCGTCTCAAACAATCGCCAGGTAATTTCCCGGCCTTCAGCTTCTAGAGGTTGCACAGTATTAGTCCACCAATCCTCCGCTTCCTCTTCCAACATATAAACGGAGTAGACCAATTTCAATGCATCAGGGCACCTCATAACCGTGAAAATCTTCTCCATAGCTTGGAGCCATTTCGCTGCCACCATAGGGTCATATTCTCCTTTAAAAGAAGGAGGTTTATGTTTTCTAAAAGCCATTAATCTTCTTTCTTCAGCTTCGTGCTCATCAACCTGTTCTGCATGCGGTTGACGCACCTCAGTGTGCTAGCTATGACTACCTGAGTGGTGACTTGCTTCACCCTCATTATTACCCGCTCCGTCTTCTTCATTGTGAGCAGGTGGAGTAGGCGTGGCAGTGTGAGGAGGAGGAGAGGGTTGCCGGTACTCGGGTCTAGCACCCCTCAACGCCCTCAACTCATTCATCATTGCGGTCATAGCATTCCGCGTATCCTCATTTGTCTTAAGCAAGTTCTCGTTAGCACGGCGACTAACTTCCAACTCCCTGTGCACAGCTGCCAGGGTTTCAACCATAGGATCCGGCTGCCCAACCGTTGCCCCACGACCACCTCGTGGCCTAACCAAAGCAGCCAAAACAGGATCTGACTGAGCGTTTGCATTCGATGCTTCGGCGTTATTCTGGTTCCTCATCATGACACTACACAAGTTACACCCAGAAATGAGTTAATCAGGCTCACACTAAGTGATCACAAATGCAATAATCATCAAGAGTACCAAAACAACAATAAAGCATTAAACAGCAAACACAATTTACAATAGTTCACAAGTTTCCCTACAAAACTGCTCAGATACCATAAAATGTAACACCCCGTTCTAGAACCGGTTTGTTAACATTGACTTATGATATTAAGCGCAGTTACAATCACATTGGTGCAATTAAAATCCGGTTAAATTTTTCTTTTAAAACAAGCCGAATTAAAATTACCCAATTGCGTGACCATAACCATAATACGTTGCGGAATAACATACTTAAAGCTTAATACCATACTTTCATTTCATTTATTATGGTCTCCATTTGCCCATTATATTATAGTATTTTTCATTAGTTACGCGTGGGTTCAAACCGCGCTCAAATCGGAGCACCATAGCCCAAGTTATGAGATTTTTACGAAATGGAATGCTGAATTTCCCAGGACCCCTACGCTCCAAGCGTGGATCTCACGCTCCGAGCGTGGGCAGTCAGAAGGTTGACACTCCTAGCGTGAATCTCACGCTCCGAGCGTGGGCAGTCAGGAGCAAGCACCCAAAACATGGCAGTTTGACCTACCTGTGGTGTTTTAACCATAACTTGAGTTATACTTATCCAAATTATACAATCTTGGTCTCTATGGAAAGCTAAGAAACATATCTACAACTTCCATCAAGACACAAGGGTCCAAATCTATCGTATAGGATACGAAAATTGGACAACAAAACAGGGTATCTTTGTTTTAAATTGGTTTTCCAACCTAAAGGTCTTCTTTCACCTAATTTACATCATATAATCCTTTCAATACATGAATTCTAGTCTCTCTAGATACTCATACACTAAGAGAAGCATGCATATCATTTCATCATATATGCAAATATCCAATAATTACAACATTACATCATGATTACAAGTTTCAATTACAAATCATGGGACTTACACTACAACAAAATAGCTTCTTAGCCACGGGAAAAACCGTGGCAAAATTCGATAAAAACCGTGGCTGAATGAGTTGTCCACTGTTTCAAAAACCGTGGCTAGAACGGGCGTTGCATTATTTTAACCACGACATTTTTTGCTTTTAAGCACGGTCTGTGTGAGTGTGGTAACATTGAATTAGCCATGATTTATGTTATATTAGCCACGTTATTTTCGTGGCTAAACGATTTGGAGTCCAATGATGAAAAGTTTTATTTTGCCACAGACAAAACCGTGGCTAATTATAAGGAATTTAGAAAAAAAAATATTACAAATTTTCCCAATCATATAAAAAACAAATGATAAAAATTGCATTTGATACAAGAACTAAAAACCAAATTAAGGGAGATAATCAAATAAAATGGAGTACACAATTGGATACCAAAAAAAAAAAAAATGGAGTACACAATTTAACCAATACATTTTTTTTTATATTGTACGTAGAGGTGTGCAAATGGGCTCAAGCCCTTGTCAGCAAAATGGTATGGTACTCATAACTCAACAAATTAGTAGACAAAACAAGTTTCATTAAAGGACAAAAATTAACTACTCAAATATAAGTACTCATTTTAGTGCATGCAAGCATCACTGTAAAAGAGTTCTTGTTATATGCTATCTGGCTGTAGCCCATGCTTGAATTAGTGTCTACAATATCTGGTTGTAGCCCATGCTTGAATTAGCCCATTCTAATGAGGTTAAGAAATTCTGAAATGAAAGTAAATAGAATGCTTGAGCAGAAATGCCTACAAACAAAACGTATTAAGACAAAAATGCAAAATAGAACAACCTATAAACAAAATTACATATTTGCTACATCAAGAATCATGTTAAATTGATATAGCCATCCCTAGGGCATCAACACCAAATACAAAATTAAGTGACAGCATATTGTAATGAGTGTTTTTCAAACTCTGTTGCTTACCTTCTGTCCGAGCATTTGTCTTAACAGTCTTAGTGAATACAAACTTCTCAAAAGCTAGCTTTGCATTGTTTGTAGGCCAGTCATCTGAGTAATACTTGACTGCCACACGCCTCCCTTCAGAATCTAAAAGAAGAATATTTTTTATTGTAGGACACAAGCCCTATAGATGTAACAATATAACAGGAAGTCTAAAAAGGAGAACTGTATTTATCACAAATACCTTGCACAAAAATTGGAAGCTCACCCTCCCTCCCTCACTCTCTCTCTCTCTCAAATTGTCAAAACAGGTAAACTGAAAAGCAGGATGCGTGCTGTACAACTTATTCAGTTCCACACACGATTCATAGGAAAACAAAATTTCATGATCAACACGTTTCTTCTATTAGTTCCCACTTCCCACAAAGTAGCAATACATAGAGTATTTACTTCATAAAGTAGAGTTAAAGTTAAAGCATGATTTCCAGCATATTTAATTATCACCAATCATCTGATTTAGTGTACACCAAGACAAAAAAATAAAAAATCCTTTTCCCTTCTCATCAATTATCCCAGTAGCAAGTGGCATGCTTCCAAAAATTGATCAAAAATCAGTAACTACATACATACATTGATGCCAAACAAGTTTACTAGCCAAAGCTTCACGTTTAAAAACTCGGATTCATCAGCTTACAGATCCAATATAGCATAAAAGAAGCTCAAAATTTCATTCATTTCATATTGCTTCATGAAACTATGATGCTAAGCTATTACATTGTAAATTGTGCGCAGAGTGTGATATGATATATGACATGAAGAAGTTGAAAAGAGAGAGAAAGTGGCTTACATAGGATACCATGTCTGAGAAGCGAAAACAAGACGTTGCAGTGCCTGAACTTTGGAGATCTGCTATTAGAAGCAGGAATTGAGGGATTAGTTGTTAAGAAAGAAGGGCAATTAGAAAAATATCAAATATACAATAGGGAAATGTTATATTTATAAAATAATATCTTAAATTAGAAATATTATACTTAATCTCCTAATAACATGATACGTAAAAAGTTTAATCATATAAATTATGGAATTAATGTTTCTCATGAAAAATAATTTTATCTATTGCATTCATGTGAAAGTATCTGAATCTCATGTAAGGCCACATGAAGAGAAGAGAGAAAAAAATATGGATCTCATATACTCTTATGTTTATAGGATACAATATTATCTCCTATAACAAAAGAAACACTAATCCCATTAATTATTGAATTAAATTTTAAATTAAATATCAGGCCATGAGAGTAGTACTCTCAATTCAAATTAAAGCTCATCCTTCTTACGGTAAATGAATTGTTTCCTCTTTTCGTTGGCAGCCACCTAAAAAGTGAAATGAAAAAGTGATAAAAAAATATTGTCTCCCTTTTACTCCAAAAAAATAAAAAAGTGATAAAAAATATGGACTGCAAATAAACCAAGGTAAAGTAAAATCCTAAAGAATAATACCAATTTAGTCCCTAGGTAGCACAAATATTGGACAGTGCTACATGTTTCTTCTTAAATCTAGAAGGAACAAAGACATGGATTTCTTAATTTCGAAATGCCAATTGAAAAGCAAGATTTTCAATTTCAAGCCTGAAGATCCCTACAGAAAAACTGGTCCGCTAGTTGAACTCATTTTTGTTAAATTGGGGTTTAAATTCAAATTCCTTATCTAATTACCTTGTTGATAATTCTGTTTTAAGAATAATGCTATTATAGAGATTATAGGAGAATCTTTAGTAGGCTGTTAGTTTGTTTCCTAGTCTTGTTACTGATGTCAAGTTCCTTATCTAATTATCTTGTTGATAGTTCTGTTTTAAGGATGGTGCTTTTATTGTAAATATATATTATAGGAAAATCTTTAGTAGGCTGCTAGTTAGTTTCCTATTTTTGTTACTGAAGTACAGCTGCTAATTGAAGTCAATCATTTTATGTATATAGACAGACCTCGGTTGTGGGAGAAATATAATGAGGAATTACTGTGACTCAGGTTCCATAATTTTACAGTTTTGAACATGAACTGCCCAGAAAGTTGACAAAGATTTTATGCAAAATTATAATTAGTCAATATGCATTTTGCAGACCAGAACTTCACTTCTTATGCAATTAAATTCTGAGTCGGATACTCCAACTAGATATGGAGTTGTACCCAAATGAATAGCCATAAACCATTACTGTATATTGTATTTGAAAAACAAAAAATTATGTTGTTACTATAACTCTCAATTCAAGACAGTTCAAGAAATGTCTTCTTAATTTATTTGCCCATTGTGATTCCCACTACTGTAAAATATTTACATAGGATCCTTTAGCAGTCCGTTTATGTCTCAGTTTCTAATCAAAATGAAAAATAAGATTTATGATGTTAAAACAAATGAGTATGAACACTCACCATATATTGCCCAGATAGCTCTTCGCCTTTCAGGGGTCATTAGGAGAGTTCCTGAAAGACAAAATCCCATGTAAATTGGACTCAAACCATGCCACAAACCCAAATAAAATCTTTAGTTAACATGCTCACTTGAAGGAATGATAAGAGAAAGCTAACCCAGGTAAAATGTTTTAGCATATTCTGCACAAACTTCTCCACAATGACCATAAGCTTCATTCAACAAGCTCAAATTCCCAGGCAGAACAATATTTGGTTTCACATCAAGTTCACTAGTAGAGCTCAACTTCCTCTTAAGCAAAGATGCCTGCTTTAGCACCACATCATAGACCTTCTGCTATGATGAAACAACGACTTCTCCTGCTGCTGGGTTTGCGAGCAAATTTGATAGCAGAGGGAAGTTGCTAGCACTCTCTAAGCCAGACTAACCAACGCATGCATACTTTCGTATCTGTACTCAAAGAGCAACATCTCCATCTCTTTTTCTTATCCTTCTTTCCTCTAATTGACCCCATATCTCGGGATACAGGATATAATCAAGCAAACCAGTTGAATTCGATACCTCTAAGCTGGGTGAAGAGACAACCCATAATAATGTCACATACATGTCTAAACTCGGGTTCTAGAAACCTGCTTGTTTAGTTAATTCTTGATTTCCTATTCCTCAAATACTTTCTTTGTTAAGTATTCTGTGATGTTTTAGGAGGATACCACATTACTAAATTGAATGCTTACTAAAAAAAATCAATGAATACATAATAAGGTGGCGATAATTAACTAGGCAACAAAGTCACGTCATTCTTTACCATTGAAACAATTGATCAAACATGTGGCACACAAACCAATATCACCTAGAATTTTCTAATACACACAAATCAATAGATGCAAAATCTCCACCAAACCATACTAGCTGCACTCAAACAAGAAGGAAAAGCAACGAAAACTACAAGAGCATACCTTAGCAAGTGAACAGGATGTCAAGCTAAAATCCAAACGAGATTCTATCGAGCTTAGAAGCTGAAGGAAACAGTGAAAACAATGTTCCGGAAATATAAAAAAGAAAATAAGAAAAACTATAAATTAGTTTTAAGCTGTTGTTAACAAAACTTGCTCAGAAACTAAAAATTATCAAAAATGAAGCAAACATTGCACTTAGAATTTGTACAAATATGAAGCAAAAACATATGGAAGAAGGAAAACACAGATTCACGGGTGAAATTCAAAATTCAGATGGAAATGAGATTATGAACCGTAGCTTGTGGAAGAACAAAAGAAGAATCGAACAAAATCTGAGGAAGAGAGAGCGAATCATGGAGGAAAAGTCACACAAATAATCGCATCTCAGAAAAAGAAAGAGCAAGATAGAGAAAGAGAAACTTGTTTGGGCTTTATGGTGAAGGGGAAAGAAAAAATGCTAACGTGTGCCATGCTATTCTTTTTAAAGAGCTTATGCTTTTCTTAACTCCGGACGTGGCTAATCTACACTGGTCATTGCATTAGCTATTACTAAATTGCAACGTATTTTAGCATTACTAAATTGTCGTGGTAAAACACCATTTTTGGTGTAGTGTTAGCTACAAAACACTATGATCAACTCCTTGGCTCCCATCAACAAAAGAGATACCAAAGGGGATGAGCATAAGCTAAGTCCAACCAATTAAACATAGCATGCATATAACAAATGACTTTCATTTACAATCTTGTACATATGAACTACAAAATAGCATGCTTAATCAAATGACCCTAAGTCTTCCTATGTCCATTTACTTCAAGTATGGCTACTTGCCATCAGAGGCTCCTGCAGCATCCTTGCCTGAAAGGGGGTCCCCAACAACACGGGGTGAGATATACGAATATATCCAGTAAACCAGGGGCCCTTGGAGCATCTCTCCACCCCATAGTTCAATAACAGTGTAATAGCAATGACAATAATAATGCAGCAAATACATATCCATGCAAGTGTACACAACATCTCCATGAGAAATCCCTCGAGCTCTCGAGCTGTCCTAAGGATACTCAGATGCAAATAGTCCTACTGGGCAGCTAAACTACCAAGTATGATTTACGCATCGTCATGCTACATACCAACATATGGAAACACCATCCTATGTCACACCAAAGCATGCAAATACATATAACGAAGCATTACACTATTTCATTGCATTTATATACAACAACACACCATTACCCGTTCAGGGCTTGGTGGAACAATAAAGGGAATTACACCCAAAGTCCGAAGGCTTACCTCAAAGCATCCAACTAAACCTTTGTTCTTCACCAATCTTCACAACACAACATTAACTTCAAGGAGCTAACCGAGCTCCATAGCTTGCTCCAACGGTTGGTTACTCACGGTTGGTCCAAATGCCTCAATCCTAAGCATCACATGGACAATATCAACAATCAACCCAACCAAACCATTGATTACACAAACAAGCCAAACAATAGTCAAATGCATGATCTTGTAATTTTCCAAACAAAATCATACGATTATTTAAACTTATTTTCACCGATTAAACGCCATTCCTAGCATTTTCCTCAACATGCACTAGGCCCCAATCTTCCTTAAACATAGCCCATTTACTCAACTTTTCATAAATCCTAAACACTATTCATCATCTCCCCCAATCATGCATTTCTCATGAAAATAGAGTTCAAGGAGTAGAATCTTACCACCAATGGTTGCACAACCAAGGATTGGTTACTCCTCAAGCTTCCATGGGGGTAGAAACCAACAAATCTCACAATTCCTCCAAGGGGTCGAAACTTTGGAAGGAAATATCTCAAACCACAACGCTCCCCACCAAGACCCAAGCTAGGATTATGAATGAGGGGAAGATTTGGAGTGGTTTAGGCTTTTGAATCACTCAAAACCATCAAAGATTGCCTCACCTAGGGTTCACTCATCTCCTCCCTCTCTTCCTTTTCTCTTCTTTTTCCTTTCTTCTTTTCCCTTCTTTTCTTCTTCTCTCTCTGCGCGCTGCACATATGGGAAAAAGGGGAAGATATTTGGTTCCTTAAGTGGCTTGCCATTTAACACCGGTTAAGTGGGTATCGGTTCATCTATCTATTCAATTCCATTAATTACCAAACTTTACCCAACAGTCTGGAATATTTTTGTAGGAATATTTCTACTTCCATTTTTATATTTTGGGTACTTTTGTCTACACCCATTTATACCCCTTAATTTTCACAGAGTACACTTTTTACCTCAAAAGTGACCCCAATTAATTTTATAAGAGAATTTACTTATTTTTACTCCCTATTACATGCTTCATTATCTAATCACATGTATTTTGCTAATTAATTATATTGCGCTATTATAATAATCAATTGCCCCAGACACATGCTAATTTTGTGGTAAGATGGTAGATTGTCCTTGCCCTGCAAATCAATTTTTTACTAAATGTAGCCTAGTATTTGTAAGTGGATGGTCCGGTCAACCTCTTCATTGTGATGGATTGGATATTAGTGTTGGTGAGCGCATCGGGTGTTTTGGTGGCTGAAATAGGAGAAATAGTATCTGAGAAGGTAGAGTCATTGTCTCATAGCAATAACTTATAGGAAATTGTCGAAAAACTACAAGAGGAACACAGTAGGAAGGAAGGACAAATGATGGCCTCCAAGATTTGGACAACTTGGACGAGGCGCTTTAGATTCTGGGTTTTTAGGACCTGGTTGGAAGATTCTCCGATAGCTAGAAAAGTTGATGAGCCAGAAAACTTGATGATGAGGTGGAAGGTTGCTAGAAGGAGTTACAACATGATTGGCTTGCCAATTTAGAGAAAGGACTGTTGTACAGTGGGCACAACGGGTTTGGAGATATTTTCCGTTGGACAATGAGCGCAACGGGTTTAGGGTTTATTGAGAGAGATGGGGTTGAAACCTGCCCTAATACCTTGAATTTTACAACTCTAATATCAACTTGAATTTTACATGGAAATTTGACTGGGTGAATTTGTGTGTTTATAACATACCACACACCAATCCCTGATATACATAATTCTAATCGATTCTATAGTGTGTACTGATGTCCTGCAGTAATCATCTACGAAATTTTAACATTACATATTCTTTGAGATATTCTAAAAGATGGATTCAAGAATGTTCAAAAGCTAATCCCTGTTGCCATATATCTTAATAATATGTTAAGTCATATAAAATGTGCTGCATGTTTTGCCTTGTAAAATGACCAATTTTGTCATTTCATTTTTGTTTATTTCTTTTAAAAACACATTGCCATAGTGCCATTACATATTTTGCAAAATGATGAAAAAGCTCTACCTTGTTTTTATTTATTGATCAACACTTAACGATATCTCTTCTCTAGTATATTTCCAACAATTGAAAGTCTGTAATTTATGCACCTGTCATTCACAGTTGGTTTTCACAATCTTGAACTTTCTATTGAGATACAAATTTTTGGGTTTCTACAGGGCTGGCTATATTTAGCTGTATGCCAACTACGTTATCAAGTGGTGTTGCACTTACCCAGGTTAAGTTTATGTTCTTCTCGTTTCTTCTTTTTGTCTTCTTATTTATTTGACTTTCCATTCTTATAAATTTTATATACCTTGTTTTTGTCACATGTGTTGGAGTTAGATTTTATCTGAGTTTTCCCATTTTGCTTCTGCAGCTTGCTGGGGGAAATTCAGCACTAGCTCTTGCTATGACTGTAATATCGAACTTGTTAGGGATATTCATTGTGAGCCATCAAGAGTTGCGCATTTAACATTTTCCTCAATTTTATCTTGGTTTTACATTTTTTTTAATGAAATAAATATATGGCTGTGTTGAAATTTTAGGGACTGAATGGAAAGGAAAGAGATAGAACATTTTGATAGAAAATATTGGATTTTGCCGAAAAACTAAAGTGTGATAGACGTAGATCTACGATCTTAGAATCAAGGAGATGAAAGGAAACTTGTTATTAGCTTTTGGGTCATACCTTGCAACTCATACAACACTGAAAGTAAACTGGCCTTTGAAGGCCGATGCATGTAAGGTGTAAAACAAAAATTTTACTGCGGAATATACATGCACACATAGGTTCATGCTTTAAGACAGCATGATGTTACCTTGTTTTTGGCCTGATCAGTCAGGGAGATCAGATGTCAGGCTTGAAGGGTTCAAACCCTCTAATGGTGATCCACACCACCGTTCGTCAATGATGCAAGAACCCTTTCTTGAAAGCCACCAGATGAACACCACAGTGAGGTTTGCTATGCGCACAAGTGGTGAAGGTGGAGGCTAGGTATTCTGTTTGGAAAGGTGTAGTGAACTACCCTACAGAATGGTGCATAGATGGAGGAGAGTTGGCTAGGTTTTCACAAAACCCTAAGGTGAGGAACAAGTGTTGTTATGCGCACACTTGGAGAGGAGGAGGGATTTTAAATCATTCAAAATGAAAACAAAATTTCAAAACCATTTGAAATTTGCGCATGGATTAGGGAGGATAAGGTGGAGCTGTTGCAAAACAAATTTTGCCAACAACCTCCAATCTTATCCACATGAAATTAAGTTCAAAATAATTTAAACTTAAATTCATAAACTATCATATAGTATATACTTTTCATGCGCATAATTCAGCCCTAGAAGGGGTCCAAATATATTGAGTAGTTGCATTCAAAATTTGAATCAACTCACCCACTGATTCTCTCAACCACCAAATCTGAATGGAGCTTTGTTTTAAGTGATAAGATGACATCATTATCACTTAAACTAGCGCACCAAACAGCCAAGGAAGTGCTCCAAAGATGCTTCTTGATCCAAGGAATATGCTCCAATAAGATCCTGTCTTATCCTTTCGTTATGAAACAACTTTTCAAAACCAATTAAAATTCGAATTCAAACACTTGAATTCAAACGTTCAAACATTCAAATTCAAAATTCAAAATTCAAAATTTCAAATTTCAAATTCAAAATTCGAATTTCCAAATTCAAATCCAAATCCAAATTTCAAAATTCAAATTTCAAATTTCAAATTCAAAATTCGAATTTCGAAATTCAAATTCTAAATTCAAATTTCAAAATTCAAATTTCAAATTCAAAATTCAAAATTCAAATATTTGATTATTAATTTAACTAATTAAATAAATTAGTAATGGCTTGGACTATCCAAGCCCATTACTAAGCTCCATGCACCACCCACCCATTTAGGTGGGCTTCCAAACAGCTTCTTGGGCTAACAACCATTATTAGGCCCAATACCTTTAAATCTAGTCCATCATGACTACAAGGTGTTAGTGTGTGACCCATTAGGTCCAACTTAGCTTCTGACATAACTGGGCTTGGACCCAACAAGCCCACAACCCAATTAATGACAACACAGAGCACTAGCAATGCTTTGTTGCCCCAGAACTAGTCAGATTAATGACTTGATCAACGTATTGCACATATTTGGTTACCGTATGTATTTCCCTTCGTCTCGGTTATCTTCCCATTAACCTAGGGTAAGGAAATGTATCAACCCCTGCGGTTTAGGGTAAGCTTTATTCGAAATAGGGAATCTTCAATTTACTGACTCTAAAGGCAGATCATCTCATGATCTCTTTTACTATGCATAGATTCCCGAGTCCCTGTAAATGTCATCCCGATTTCTCCGGTTTACAGATAACCTAATAGTATACCTATGAGTCTCCATGTTTCAGGCAGACGAGGTATACAATCAAAACATGCCTTCAAGAACACAGTCTAGGTAATAACTTCTGGTCTAAGGAAAGACATACCCAAACATAAAGAGATTACTCTAATGACACTATCTGTGAGATTTCCTCATAGAGTCTCTTTTTGGGTCTGTTCAGTGCGAGCTATACTCTTATAGGTCCACCCACGACTTTAGCTAAGATATCTCCATATCTGCAGCTCATGAGGTCTTTACCTTGTATCCATATACAAGTAGATAAGTCGTACTAGTCTTTACTCGAGATCACTGATCCCCAAACTCAGTCTCTCTAGACTAGGAACATATAATTAGGAATAGACATGCAATATCCTTGAATCCTCATGATCGTGATCTCATCACAGATACTCAAGAGATACCTGTTCTATTCCAAGGGGTTTATCCAGTTCGTTCATATAATATTAACAGTAATATCGAGACACAATATGAAACTGAATAAATAGTGCTTTCATTTATTTGCGACAAACAAAGTTCTACATCTAGTGTCCTTTATTTAATCAAAAGATTGTCTCTAGGACACCCATATGCTAACAAGCTCCCACTTGGCCTAGAGCCAATCAGACCTAAGTCGTATGCCCAAAGCCTCATAATGACTATCATGTTTTCTCTGAGAAACAGCCTTTGTCAGAGAATCGGCCAGGTTATCGTCTGTGGGAACATAATCCATTTTTACATCATTCCTATCAATGATTTCTCTAATCAAATGATATCTGCGGAGCACGTGTTTAGATCTTTGATGAGACCTAGGTTCCTTTGACTGCGCAATGGCTCCTGTGTTGTCGCAAAGCAACTGTATGGGCTCATCCACGCTTGGAACCACCCTTAGTTCATTTACGAACTTCTTGATCCACACTGCCTCCTTAGCTGCTTCTGAAGCAGCTATGTATTCAGCCTCTGTCGTTGAATCTGTTGTTGTCTCCTGCTTGGAACTTTTCCAAGACACTGCCCCACCATTTAAGGTGAATACGAATCCTGACTGTGACTTGCAGTCATCTTTGTCACTCTGAAAGCTGGCATCAGTGAACCCTTTCACTGTTAACTCATTAACCCCACCATAGACCAGAAACGCATCCTTAGTTCTTCTTAAGTATTTAAGGATGGTTTTGACTGCCGTCCAGTGACCCTCTCCAGGGTCGGACTGGTATCTGCTCGTAATGCTTAAAGCATATGAGACATCTGGTCTCGTACATATCATGGCATACATGATGGATCCAATAGCCGAAGCGTATGGAATTCCACTCATGCGATCCTTCTCAGGCTGTGACTTAGGACACATAGCCCTTGATAGGTGTACCCCATGACTGACAGGAAGAAAACCCCTTTTCGACCCTTCAATGCTAAACCTCTTTAGCATCTTGTCAACGTACGTGGATTGAGATAAACCCAGCAGCCTCTTGGATCTATCTCTATAGATCTTTATACCAAGTATAAAGGCTGCCTCTCCCAAATCCTTCATGGTAAAGTTTTCTGAAAGCCACTCTTTCGTTATTTTTAATGTGGGGATGTCATTTCCTATTAGCAGTATGTCATCTACATAGAGCACTAGGAAGACGACATTACTCCCACTAACCTTTCTGTAAACACAAGGTTCATCCTCGTTCTTGATAAAACCGTTACTCTTAACGACTTCATCAAAAACGTATATTCCAACTCCTTGATGCTTGCTTTAGCCCATATATTGACCTTTGTAGTTTGCATACCATATGCTCCTGATCTTTGTTTTCAAAGCCTTCAGGTTGTGTCATGTACACTTCCTCCTTCAAGAACCCATTCAAGAAGGCGGTCTTGACATCCATTTGCCAAATTTCATAGTCGTGGTATGCTGCTATTGCAAGCATGATCCTAATAGATTTGATCATGGCAACTGGTGAGAAAGTTTCATCATAGTCAACTCCTTGTCTTTGACGATACCCTTTCGCCACCAACCTAGCTTTGTAGGTCTGAACGTTGCCATCTGCATCAGTCTTTCTTTTAAAGACCCATTTATTACCGATAGGAACTATTCCTTGCGGTTTAGGAACCAAGGTCCATACCTTGTTCTGATACATCGAATCCATTTCAGATTCCATGGCTTCAAGCCATCTTGAGGAGTCAACATCTTTGACCGCCTCCTCGTAGTTACTTGGTTCATCATCCTCAACAGTTTGCTGATTCTCAATCACAAACCCGTACCTCTCAGGTGGATGGATGACCCTCGTAGATCTACGGAGTTGTGTGTTTACTTCTCCATTGGAGAACGTCGCCTGCGGAGCAGACTCGGGTTCCTCAATCTGTTCTTGTGGATCTTGCACTTCTTCAAGATCAATCTTACTCCCACTGCCTTCTTGAGAGATCAAATCCTTCTCAAGGAACTCAGCATTCTTTGACACAAACACTGTGTTCTTCCATGGAGTAGAAGTAGTATCCCTTAGTACCTTTAGGATACCCCACAAATAGACATTTAGTACTCTTAGCACTAAGCTTGTCTGATGTCAACGCTTTGACATAAGCTGGCGATCCCCATACCCTGAGGTAACTCAGGTTGGGTCTCTTACCACTCCATATCTCATATTGTAACGCCCTCCCTTGTATGCATCCAAGAGAGTCGTTTGCTAAGCGGAATTAGAGTCGTTAACGTCATATGAGCTAACAAAGCAGTATACATACCCGAATTAAATTTTTCACACTTAAATTCTTTTCACAAAGGCTTTCCAAAATAGTCATTGTTCATAAAAGTTCAAGCTAACATAATTATGATAAAGACTACAGTCATCCAAAAGTTTCAAAACATTAATCATTACAGTTATCCATTTAAACAAACAGCAACACTGATAATCCACGCATCAGCAATCAACAGCAAAATACTACTCCTTCAAATGCTCTTGCGTCCTCCTGCCATTTTGGAAAAATAGCAGCCCCGAAGGGGTGAGAATAATCCCAGTAGTGTGGCAATAAAACCAGTAATATAACAGTATTAACTAGGCACAAAATCATAAACAGCCACTTCAACATATCCTTGTTCCTTTTCCTTTTTACCATATTCATATATTGCGTATATAACGCCTTTCCTTTGCGCTTTTAGCACCGTCGTGCGCGCACTTCACAGTGGAATCAAATATCCCTTGGCACCTGAGCTCCATGTGGATTCCATCTGTGGGCCTATGCGGACTGATGCCAAGTGTCCCATACCCCGGTACCTTGGGGATGCCTATATGATGTTTGCTCAAACACATGGTCCTATACATAACTATTCTAAAACAAGGCCTATATGATCTTGTTACATGCATGACATGCTATGCTTTCACACACAAAGCGTAAAAATGCGGAATAATGTAAGATGCATGCTTATATACCTTTCATATGCGTTATGCTGCCACATAACGTCTTTACCTCATAGTCATATAGCCATCACGGCACATTTTTGGCAGTTTCCTTTCATTATAATGGAACATAACATTTTTACGGCATATGGAGCATCATGTTACAATTCTATACCAGTAGTCAATAGTTACATTAGGCATCATCGCCTGACACTTACCTTTGCGTGCCTTAAGTATTACCAAACCGCAGCGAAGTTTCTCACTTCTAAAGCGCACCTAAATCATTTACAACTAATCATTTACAGTGGCTATTTACAGCAGCAAAACAGTGAGCATACAGTAGCAAAACAGTGAGCATTTACAGCAGCGAAACAGTGAGCATACAGCAGCAAAACAGTGAGCATACAGCAGCAAACAGTGAGCATTTACAGCAGCAAAACAGTGAGCATACAGCAGCAAAACAGTGAGCATTTACAGCAGCAAAACAGTGAGCATTTACAGCAGTAAAACAGTGAGCATACAGCAGCAAAACAGTGAGCATACAGCAGCAAAACAGTGAGCATTTACAGCAGCAAAACAGTGACGTTTTAAACAGAAACAGTGGCGTTTTTAAAACAGAAACAGTGGCATGTAATGTGCAGAAACAGTGGCTTTTAAGTGCAGAAACAGTGGCATGTAATGTGCAGAAACAGTGGCTTTTAAGTGCAGAAACAGTGGCTTTTAGGTGCAGAAATAGTGGCATTTTAGGTGCAGAAACAGTGGCATATAATGGTGATTTTGAGGGACCGAAACAGTGGCATTACATCTCCAAAACAGTGGCACATAAAACCGAAACAGTGGCACATTTCTTCTTTAAATCAGAGGCACATCCATACAAGAAATAGTGGCATAAGCTTAAACATAACCATAAGATTTTTATGCATACAATTCATCATGAAATGACTCCATACTTATACTTTTATCATGCTCAACCAAGGATCCAAAGCAACACATATACAAGGAGACATTCAAGCATACATACATGGCTACACAAAGAAAAAGTTCAAGTTCAAGGCCTACCTCTTGTAGCACACCCTTCAAAGTCAAGGATCACACCACCTTCTAGCTTCACTACACACAAGTCCACACTTCCTAAGAGGTCCTATGCGCAACAAGGTGAGGAACTAGGTTAGCACTAGCTTGGTGTATGGTTGAGGTGAGGGAAGGAGGGAGTTGGCTTGGCAAGGTCTTCTTGCTCCAAGGTGGCTTGTTGGTTCGGTTATGGGAGTGAGGGAGTGAGGAGGAGGAGGAGGAGAGTTGGCTGCACTTGCACATGAAGCCAGCCCCCTCTCCATGCGCACATATATAGGGAAAGTGAGGGGAAATTGCTATGATTAACCATCATGAAAATTCAGATTTCTTGAGGGGATGGGGCTGCATACAAGGCTGAATCAAGCAAAGGGTTTGCTTCTAATTTACTCTATTTACATGCAAGGAATGAGGGGAGATTTGTTCAGCTTTGAGGGCTGTCCAAGTCAGAGAAATTTCTGCACAATTGACCATGATTTGCGCACCTAGAGGAGTGGAAAGGAAGTGTCAAGAGCACATGCAAGAGCTTTGCTAAGTCAACAAGTAAAACAACCAAGTGGCAGCCCAAAAATCTGCACTTAAGCAGCCTTGGTGCGCAATGATGAGGGGGAAAAAGGTGCAGTTTTGTGACAGCCCAAGTTCAGATTTTGGAGCTGCACAAATTGATGAAAATGCAGCAAAAAAATCCCTTATGATGCATGTGAAAACAAGGCAGGTTTTGACTCATGATGGGCTGCAAAAGCTTGCCAAAAATCTGCACAAAACAGTGTCATGATGGAAGTGCAAGAGGGTTCTCCAAGTCAACAAGTTAGGCAGTTTGTGTCATAAAAAAAATCTGCATCAAGACCCCTCCCATGTGCGCCAAAATGGGGAATTATGCAGCCTAAAATCATGCTAAAATGCACATGTGTCTTCCATGCAATGAGGTTTAAATCAAGTTATGCTTAAGCAAGGTGAGGTGGCGGTTTTAACAAGGGAAAATGGCAGATTTCAAGGTCCTAAATCACCCTTACTTGTGCGCAAAATTGAGTGGTAGAAGGGTTGCCATGTGAAGGTTTCTTGGTACACAAGACACCTTAGTTGGACAAGGCTTAGGGAGGATAAGAGTGGACACAACCTTGGGCTGAATTAGCTTGATCCAAGAGCCATCCTTGGGCCATTGGCCACACACACAAAGGATCCAAACACACAAGTCCAAAAGCAACAAGTCCATACACACTCAAGCCCACATCCAAACACTAATGCCTTCTAACACACACTCACATTACTCATAAAATTAAATTCACATGTCTACATATGTATCTTCCTATGTTTTAATTTAATTAATTACCAAGGGGTAAAGGTCATACAATTCACAAGCCATTACACATAAACCATACCTCCGAATTCTACACATGTACCTATAGCATGTAGTACTTAGGTATTCTACTAATTATGCGGGATGTTACACTCTCCCCACCAAATAGGAATTTTGCCCACAAAATAAACTTACTTAAGAGCTAAACAGTTCTGGATAGCGTTTCTGAACGTCGTCCTCGCGCTCCCAAGTGGCTTCAGCTGCCGATCTGTTGTTCCATAATACTTTCACCAAAGGAATTTCTTTAGAACGGAGTCGCTTGACGGATCTTTCAAGAATTTGGAACGGTTGTACTTGATAGGTCAGATTTTCCTTGAGTTCCACTTCTTCCGGCTGTAACACGTGAGATGGATCAGAGAGATACCTCCGTAGCTGTGACACATGAAATACATTGTGAATTCCTGACAGATTGGGTGGTAAGGCCAACCGGTATGCAGACTCTCCAATCCGGTCCATAATCAGATACGGTCCTAAGTACCGTGGACTTAACTTCTTTACTCCCATTCTCCTTCCGAGTCCCGATGTAGGAGTGATTCTCAAAAATACATGGTCTCCGACTTCGAAAGATAGAGGCTTATGACGCTTGTCGTAATAACTCTTCTGTCTGGCCTGAGCCCGCTGCATATTTTCTCGAATCTTCTTTACTTGTTCGGATGTTTCTTGAATTAGATCAGGTCCTAACATACTTCGCTCACCCACTTCAGTCCAACATAAAGGGGATCTGCATTTTCTCCCATACAAAGCTTCATACGGTGCCATCTGAATGCTGGAGTGGTAACTGTTGTTGTAAGCGAACTCAATCAAAGAAAGATAACTATCCCAGCTGCCTCCTAACTCCAAAACATATGCTCGCAACATGTCCTCTAAGGCTTGAATGGTGCGTTCCGTCTGGCCATCGGTCTGCGGATGATAAGCAGTGCTCAACCTCAATTGGGTCCCTAATGCTCTTTGAAAGGATTCCCGAAACTTAGATGTAAACTTGGGATCACGATCACTGACAATACTCGTAGGAACTCCGTGCAGCTTCACAATCTCCTGCAGATAAATTCTAGCAAGCCTCTCGGTATCATATGTGGTTCTAACACGCAAGAAATGAGCTGACTTCGTTAAACGGTCGACAATCACCCAAATGGAATCATATCCTTCTCGCGTCCGAGGAAGTCCAACTACAAAATCCATCGAAATACTGTCCCACTTCCATTCGGGAATCTCCAAAGGTTGAAGGAGTCCCGACGGTTTCTGATGTTCGTACTTCACCTTCTGACAAGTTAAGCATCGAGATACATACTCCGCAATATCACGCTTCATACCTGGCCACCAAAACGAGGTCTTCAAATCATGGTACATCTTCGTGGATCCAGGATGAACTGCATACTTACCCTTGTGAGCTTCCTGCAAAACTTCTTGCTTCAACTCTTCATTCGGCACAACCAGCCGTCCTTGAAATCTCCAAACATCATTCTCATCCTTTACAACATCTTGGTTGCCAACCAAAACACGGACTAACTCTTCATCTTTCTGAGCCTCCTTAATTCTACTGATCAATTCATTCTCCACCTTTATATTCCCCAATCTTATGCTACTTCCTCTCTCGTCTACCGATAAGTTCAAGTCTCGAAAGGCCTCAAACAATTTCAGCTCTTCCATCATCAGAGTTGCAGTGTGTAATGTCTTCCTGCTCAGGGCGTCAGCTACCACGTTCGCCTTTCCTGGGTGGTATTTAAGTTCAAAATCGTAGTCCTTCAGAAATTCCATCCACCGACGTTGCCGCATATTCAGCTCCTTCTGGTCGAACAAGTACTTCAAACTCTTATGATCGCTGAACACGTCAAACTGCGAACCATACAAGTGATGCCTCCAGATCTTAAGTGCGAACACTATAGCTGCTAACTCCAAATCGTGCGTAGGGTAATTTTCTTCGTGAGGCTTCAGTTGTCGAGATGCATAAGCTACCGCCATACGATCCTGCATCAACACGCATCCAAGTCCTTTCAGCGACGCATCGCAGTAAACTTCGAACCTTCGAGTAGGATCCGGAATCGTGAGTACGGGAGCACTCGTCAATCTGCTCTTTAGCTCCAAGAAACATTCTTCACAGGCTTCAGTCCACTCAAAAGGCTTATCCTTCCGAGTGAGACGAGTAAGAGGTTGCACTATCTGAGAGAAATTCTGGATAAACCTTCGATAATATCCAGCCAGACCTAAGAAACTTCTTACTTCGGTGACAGTCTTGGGTCGTTCCCAATTCATGACAGCTTCAACTTTGCTGGGGTCCACCGCGATACCTTCTGATGAAATGACATGGCCCAGAAACTGGACCTCTTTAAGCCAAAACTCGCACTTCGACCATTTCGCGTACAACTGCTTCTCCTTCAAGACTTGCAAGACAATCCTCAGATGTTCCGCATGCAGCTCTTCATTAGCTGAGTAAATCAGAATATCGTCGATAAACACAATAACGAACTGATCAAGAAAGGGGCGGAAGATGCGGTTCATGTAGTCCATGAATACCGCTGGAGCATTCGTAAGTCCGAATGGGATCACCTGATATTCATAGTGCCCATAACGAGTCCTAAAAGCGGTTTTCGGAATATCCTCCGGTTTGACCCGGATCTGATGGTATCCCGATCGTAAATCTATCTTGGAAAAGACTCTGGCTCCTCTCAGCTGGTCCATCAAATCGTCGATCCTCGGTAGCGGATACTTATTCTTCACCGTGACTTTGTTCAGCTGGCGGTAATCTACACACAGACGTAAGCTTCCATCCTTCTTCTTAATCAAGATAGCTGGAGCACCCCATGGAGAAGTACTCGGTCTGATGAATTCCTTTGCCAAAAGCTCTTCTATCTGCTTCTTCAACTCGCGAAGTTCCAACGGTGCCATGCGATACGGGGCAATGGAGATTGGTCCAACTCCAGGAACAAGTTCGATCGAAAATTCTATTTCCCTATGAGGAGGCAATCGAGGTATTTCATCCGGGAATACCTCCTCGAATTCTCTAACTACCGGTACATCCTGAATTTGATTGTCAATCGAGGTCTCAGCCTCGATCGACAAAAGATACCCTGCTGCTCCCTTGCGGAGCTCTTTTCTAACTTGCAATAAGGAAATGAGAGAGAAAGGTTGAAAATTACCATCTTTCGCAGGAACAATGACTTTCCCTGCTCGACAATCCAAAGTTATCCCGTTTTCCGTCAACCAGTCCATACCGATAATCACATCGAAGTTGAATACCGGCAAGACCACCAAGTTAACTGTATACGTGTTCCCTTCGTACTGCAAGGTAACACCTCTGCAGATCTCTGAGGCTGTGCACGATCCTCCCGTAGGTGTGCTGACGTGTAACTCATGAGGTAACGGGGTTGGGGTGATGCCTATTCTTAAGGCAGTATGCTTTGCCATAAAAGAGCCAGACGCTCCAGAATCAAAGATAACAGAAATTGGGTGACCATTCAAAGTGACATTACCTTTGATCAGGTTGGGAAACTTCTGTGCTTCATTTGCATCCAATGTGAACACCCGTGCTTGCGGAGGCTGTTGATCAGCGTTCTGGGGGCATTTGTAAGCAAAATGACCTTGCTGGCCGCATCTGAAGCATGCATTGTTGTTCTTGCGACAGACTCCAAAGTGATTCTTTCCACACGTAGCACAAGCAGTCGCACCCTGACGTCCAGTCGACGATTGACCCACCGTAAAGTTTCTCTTAAAATTTCCAGGCCGCGCCTGCAACGGCGTACCTCTGCCTCGACCCCTACCAGGTGCCGCCCTGAAAAATCTGCCTGCTCGGTTTCCTCCGTGGAATTGTGGTGGTGGCTTGTTCAAGTTCTTGGCCTCCAGAATGATTCCTTCTGCCTGACGACTCTGGTTGATGAGTTCCGGAAGTGTACGATTAGCCGTTGTCAAGATGAGCTTGCGAATTTCCGGATGTAATCCGCTTTCGAACTTCTCCACCTGCCATTCTTCATCATAGATGTTCCGGTCAAAGTTGGCGTACTCGATCAGCTGCCCAAACTTTGCAATATACTCATTAACCGTCATGTTACCCTGCCTGAGCGACAGCAGTTCAGTGTGCTTCATCCTTCTCATTGCCTTAGGAAAATACTTATCCAGAAATACTTGTCTGAATACGGCCCATGTCAGCTCCACGTCCTGAGCTCTCAGCAGAGCCCTCGCACCCGTCCACCATGTTAAAGCTTCTCCCATCAGCTGGTACGACGCGTAATCAGTCTTCTGCGCTTCCGGGCATGCCATACGTTCGAAAATATGCTCAATCATCTGCAGCCACCTTGCTGCAGCCTCAGGGTTGTCTTCACCCTCAAAAGTAGGTGGTTGGAAGTTGCGGAAGTCTTTCAACCTCCGACGGGCAATTTCTTCTGCATTTTCATGCAGTGGGGGTTGGTTCTGATTCTGTTGCCTATGGTCACGCCATTCTTGGCTCATATTCTGGATGAACGTTGCCAGTCCCCCAATTGTAGTGATAAGATCCTCTTCCGCATCGCCAGTCCTTCCCGAGTTGAACCGCGACCACCCGCCATGATTCTGCACTCACAATATCAGGAAATGAGTTGATCAGGCTCACCGCAAGTTATTCATGGCAGCAGTCCCAAGTAGGTACTCGAGTTCAATTCGGACAAGTTAGCTATGCATCCGTGTCTTATCCCAGACTGGTCTAAACAATCTAACTATCTTAACATATGCTTAAACTATGGCACATTTAGACAGTCAATCAGCAGATAAATACAAACAACAATCAATTCAATCAAACACAAGCAATTCCATGGACCAAACTGCTCTGATACCAATTAGTGTAACGCCCTCCCTTGTATGCATCCAAGAGAGTCGTTTGCTAAGCGGAATTAGAGTCGTTAACGTCACATGAGCTAACAAAGCAGTATACATACCCGAATTAAATTTTTCACACTTAAATTCTTTTCACAAAGGCTTTCCAAAATAGTCATTGTTCATAAAAGTTCAAGCTAACATAATTATGATAAAGACTACAGTCATCCAAAAGTTTCAAAACATTAATCATTACAGTTATCCATTTAAACAAACAGCAACACTGATAATCCACGCATCAGCAATCAACAGCAAAATACTACTCCTTCAAATGCTCTTGCGTCCTCCTGCCATTTTGGAAAAATAGCAGCCCCGAAGGGGTGAGAATAATCCCAGTAGTGTGGCAATAAAACCAGTAATATAACAGTATTAACTAGGCACAAAATCATAAACAGCCACTTCAACATATCCTTGTTCCTTTTCCTTTTTACCATATTCATATATTGTGTATATAACGCCTTTCCTTTGCGCTTTTAGCACCGTCGTGCGCGCACTTCACAGTGGAATCAAATATCCCTTGGCACCTGAGCTCCATGTGGATTCCATCTGTGGGCCTATGCGGACTGATGCCAAGTGTCCCATACCCCGGTACCTTGGGGATGCCTATATGATGTTTGCTCAAACACATGGTCCTGTACATAACTATTCTAAAACAAGGCCTATATGATCTTGTTACATGCATGACATGCTATGCTTTCACACACAAAGCGTAAAAATGCGGAATAATGTAAGATGCATGCTTATATACCTTTCATATGCGTTATGCTGCCACATAACGTCTTTACCTCATAGTCATATAGCCATCACGGCACATTTTTGGCAGTTTCCTTTCATTATAATGGAACATAACATTTTTACGGCATATGGAGCATCATGTTACAATTCTATACCAGTAGTCAATAGTTACATTAGGCATCATCGCCTGACACTTACCTTTGCGTGCCTTAAGTATTACCAAACCGCAGCGAAGTTTCTCACTTCTAAAGCGCACCTAAATCATTTACAACTAATCATTTACAGTGGCTATTTACAGCAGCAAAACAGTGAGCATACAGCAGCAAAACAGTGAGCATTTACAGCAGCGAAACAGTGAGCATACAGCAGCAAAACAGTGAGCATACAGCAGCAAACAGTGAGCATTTACAGCAGCAAAACAGTGAGCATACAGCAGCAAAACAGTGAGCATTTACAGCAGCAAAACAGTGAGCATTTACAGCAGTAAAACAGTGAGCATACAGCAGCAAAACAGTGAGCATACAGCAGCAAAACAGTGAGCATTTACAGCAGCAAAACAGTGACGTTTTAAACAGAAACAGTGGCGTTTTTAAAACAGAAACAGTGGCATGTAATGTGCAGAAACAGTGGCTTTTAAGTGCAGAAACAGTGGCATGTAATGTGCAGAAACAGTGGCTTTTAAGTGCAGAAACAGTGGCTTTTAGGTGCAGAAACAGTGGCATTTTAGGTGCAGAAACAGTGGCATATAATGGTGATTTTGAGGGACCGAAACAGTGGCATTACATCTCCAAAACAGTGGCACATCAAACCGAAACAGTGGCACATTTCTTCTTTAAATCAGAGGCACATCCATACAAGAAATAGTGGCATAAGCTTAAACATAACCATAAGATTTTTATGCATACAATTCATCATGAAATGACTCCATACTTATACTTTTATCATGCTCAACCAAGGATCCAAAGCAACACATATACAAGGAGACATTCAAGCATACATACATGGCTACACAAAGAAAAAGTTCAAGTTCAAGGCCTACCTCTTGTAGCACACCCTTCAAAGTCAAGGATCACACCACCTTCTAGCTTCACTACACACAAGTCCACACTTCCTAAGAGGTCCTATGCGCAACAAGGTGAGGAACTAGGTTAGCACTAGCTTGGTGTATGGTTGAGGTGAGGGAAGGAGGGAGTTGTCTTTAGCAAAGTCTTCTAGCTCCAAGGAGGCTTGTAGGTTCGGTTATGGGAGTGAGGGAGTGAGGAGGAGGAGGAGAGTTGGCTGCACTTGCACATGAAGCCAGCCCCCTCTCCATGCGCACATATATAGGGAAAGTGAGGGAAAATTGCTATGATTAACCATCATGAAAATTCAGATTTCTTGAGGGGATGGGGCTGCATACAAGGCTGAATCAAGCAAAGGGTTTGCTTCTAATTTACTCTATTTACATGCAAGGAATGAGGGGAGATTTGTTCAGCTTTGAGGGCTGTCCAAGTCAGAGAAATTTCTGCACAATTGACCATGATTTGCGCACCTAGAGGAGTGGAAAGGAAGTGTCAAGAGCACATGCAAGAGCTTTGCTAAGTCAACAAGTAAAACAACCAAGTGGCAGCCCAAAAATCTGCACTTAAGCAGCCTTGGTGCGCAATGATGAGGGGGAAAAAGGTGCAGTTTTGTGACAGCCCAAGTTCAGATTTTGGAGCTGCACAAATTGATGAAAATGCAGCAAAAAAATCCCTTATGATGCATGTGAAAACAAGGCAGGTTTTGACTCATGATGGGCTGCAAAAGCTTGCCAAAAATCTGCACAAAACAGTGTCATGATGGAAGTGCAAGAGGGTTCTCCAAGTCAACAAGTTAGGCAGTTTGTGTCATAAAAAAAATCTGCATCAAGACCCCTCCCATGTGCGCCAAAATGGGGAATTATGCAGCCTAAAATCATGCTAAAATGCACATGTGTCTTCCATGCAATGAGGTTTAAATCAAGTTATGCTTAAGCAAGGTGAGGTGGCGGTTTTAACAAGGGAAAATGGCAGATTTCAAGGTCCTAAATCACCCTTACTTGTGCGCAAAATTGAGTGGTAGAAGGGTTGCCATGTGAAGGTTTCTTGGTACACAAGACACCTTAGTTGGACAAGGCTTAGGGAGGATAAGAGTGGACACAACCTTGGGCTGAATTAGCTTGATCCAAGAGCCATCCTTGGGCCATTGGCCACACACACAAAGGATCCAAACACACAAGTCCAAAAGCAACAAGTCCATACACACTCAAGCCCACATCCAAACACTAATGCCTTCTAACACACACTCACATTACTCATAAAATTAAATTCACATGTCTACATATGTATCTTCCTATGTTTTAATTTAATTAATTACCAAGGGGTAAAGGTCATACAATTCACAAGCCATTACACATAAACCATACCTCCGAATTCTACACATGTACCTATAGCATGTAGTACTTAGGTATTCTACTAATTATGCGGGATGTTACACATATGGTGTGGTCTGAACAGATTTAGACGGTACCCTATTTAGAAGGTATGCCGCTGTGTCTAAGGCATATCCCCAAAACGATTTTGAAAGTTGAGTCTCACTCATCATAGACCTAACCACGTCTAACAAGGTCCTGTTTCTCCTTTCGGAGACACCGTTTTGGTGTGGTGTGTAAGGAGCGGTAAATTGTGAGAGAATTCCATTTTCTCTCAGATAACCCTGAAACTCGTGGCTCAAATATTCACCACCACGATCTGATCGTAATGTCTTAATCATCTTGCCACGTTGTTTCTCCACTTCATTCCTAAACTCTTTGAACTTTTCAAACGCTTCAGATTTATATCTCATTAGGTATATATACCCAAATCTTGATTTGTCATCTGTAAAGGTAATGAAATAAGAATATCCACCTCTAGCCTCAATAGACATTGGGCCACATACATCAGTATGAATGAGTTCTAATAACTCACTAGCCCTATGACTCTCAAGCCCTTTGGGCTTTTGTTGAATCATTTTCCCAGCTAGACAAGATTCACACTGTCCATAGGATTCCAAATCCATGGAGTCCAGGTATCCATCTCTATGCATCCTAGACAATCTTGTTTCATTTATGTGCCCTAGTCTACAGTGCCAAAGATAAGATTGATTATCCGTTCTAGGTCGTTTCACATCTATATTGAGCACTTCATTTCCCATTTCCAACACATACAATCCATTTATTAAAGAAGCAGTACCGTAAACCATATCATTCAAAATGATAGAAAAAGTACCATCCCTAATACTGAAAGTATATCCATCTTGTTCTAAACAAGAAATTGAAATAATGTTTCTAGAAATTTGCGGAACATAAAGACAATTATTCAAATGCAATAAAAGCCCCGTAGGCAAAATAAGGTCAGCATCTCCAACTGAATGAGCAGCAACCCTTGCTCCATTACCAACGCGGAGATCCACCTCGTTTCTATCCAATCTTCTTGGGCTCCTAAGTACCTGCAACATATTGCAGATATGAGAACCACATCCGGTATCCAATACCCAAGAGGATGGATTAGCATAAGAATAATTTATCTCAATCATGAAAATACCTGAGGCAGAAGCATCACCATGCTTCTTGTCCTTCACATTGTTCAGGTAGTCTGGACAATTCCTCTTCCAGTGGCCTTTCTTGCCACAATGGAAGCACTCAGCATCACCCTTGTCCTTAGGTGCCTTCTTACCCTTCTTCTTGCCCTTCTTCTTCTTGGATTTTCCTTTGGGCTTAAGGGGTTCACCTTTTGCAGGCTCCTTACCCTTTCCCTTGGCCTTGCTAGGCCCACCAATCAAAAGAGTCTGTGTCCTATCCTTCTTGATAGACACTTCAGCTGTTGTTAACATGCTTAACAACTCAGGCAAGCTCACTTGCATCCCATGCATATTGTAATTCATGATGAATTGACTGAAGGAAGGTGGAAGTGAGGTGAGGACTAAGTCATTACTTAGCTCGGCATCCATGATGAAGCCTAGGTTTCCTAGCTTCTCAATCAGCCCGATCATCTTGAGAACATGGCTACCAATAGACATGCTCTCAGTCATCCTACAAGAGAACAGTTCTCTTGAGGCCTCATACCTCTCATGCCTGCCTTTAATATCATACAACTCCTTGATATGTACGATAATAGAGGGAGCATCCATATGCTCATGCTGCTTTTGCAGCTCAGGCGACATGGATGCCAACATGATGCATACTGCCATCACATTGTCATCCAAGAGCTGTTGGTGGGTTACGAAATCAAATTCCGCAAACCCTTCTTCCCCTTCCCGTGGAGCTACGGGTATTACAGCATCTAAAACATAGGCAATCTTTTCGGCCCTTAGAACTATTCTTAGGTTCCGATACCAGTCCATAAAATTTGAACCGGTCAGTTTATTCGTATCGAGTATTGAACGCAGTGACAGTGGATTAGTCATACTATAAGCTGAAAAGGATGTAAATATAGTTTTAGTTAATATACGGTTATGTAGTTAAAAGCAAATTATTAAAGACTTTGAAATAATTTGCCCCTCCCACTATTTTATCTAAGTCAATGACCCTTCCTTTTGACTTAGGGTTAATCTACTTTAGATTTTACCTTAGTTGGATTAAGAGTGCGATTATTTATTTTAATCTCCGTCTGAGACCGCAAGATTAATTTAAACAATGGGTTGATCTTTATCAACAGCATCTCATACCCTCTCTTAACATTAGGTTGACAACTCTTTGTCACTTAGTGGTGCATCTCATGCAACCAACCTAGCACCATTACCCTAAGCACATAAGCCCGGCTGTGCCTGCAACTTATGTCTTAGTTAAGCATTAAACCAGCACCCTAAGTGTCTTACACTTCAAACACTACTCTAGCCCAACGAAATAGTGGGTCCCAACTGAGTTGTGGAGCACCACTATGTAGAAGAGTTTTGAGTAGCATTGGTGGTGGGAGGTAATCATATGCTTAATTATTTATTCCTTTTAAGGATTCCTTTTATCTTGGGGTTAATTAGGTCCCATCAAAATGCATATTGTAAGTTATCATGCTAGTCGTTACCTATGTCAAACATCTATCGGTATACACTAGTCGCTATTGGACAAACATAATAACCATACAAAACGCAGTTTGCCCAATTTATGCATACTAGACGTTCTAATCATACATGCATATAAACAGTTTATATTGAGACAGCCATGGTGCTCGCGCTTTTTGTCCCTTTTACTTCTTTAAGCAACGGCCGCTTGTCGTCTATACGCCACTAGCCTATTTCTCTAATTACAAATAATTAAAGAAACTTCATAACATTTTGGAGGAACAAAATTACAAAATTTAAATTACAAATACACTTGTAAATTAAAAGGCGCGATTACACATTAATTTAAAATTCAAAATTCAAATCCGGGCACCATGACCATCCCCTTCCTGTTTGTACCTGAAAAGTTCAAAACTTGCAAACACAAACATTTAAACATGTATTTTGACATTTAACATTTTAACATTTAAACATCAAAATAACATCAAGATTCATAATCTTAAATTTCTCATTGGCCGAATTTAAAGAACAATTTTAATTCAAATTTTGTTAATTCTTTCTCAAAGAAAACAAAATTAAACCATGCATGTAGCCATAAACCTCTTCATGGCCGAATCATATAGGTGACTATATGATAAATTTTGTCACAAAATTTCATGCATATAAACATGACACAATTCATGGAGAAAAATAAGAAATCATTCAAGGTACTCTTAGTACCCTTCATGGCCGAATCTGCCCTTTCAAAAAGGGTGTTCCTTTTAAAACTTTCATAAAGAAAAAGAAACTAAACCATGATGCATAATATTTTATGAACATAGAATCAAATTTACATGTTCATAAAAACAAAAACTTTAACACTTTAAAGGATTTGTGATTCAAAATCCATATGCAGAATTTAAACTTTAACCCTTTAAAGATTTTTGACCGTGAAAAACTACTTTCACAAACAAGGTACCATCACCCGTCGATGGTAATGCAACCGGGCTCTGATACCACTTGAAAGTAAACTGGCCTTTGAAGGCCGATGCATGTAAGGTGTAAAACAAAAATTTTACTGCGGAATATACATGCACACATAGGTTCATGCTTTAAGACAGCATGATGTTACCTTGTTTTTGGCCTGATCAGTCAGGGAGATCAGATGTCAGGCTTGAAGGGTTCAAACCCTCTAATGGTGATCCACACCACCGTTCGTCAATGATGCAAGAACCCTTTCTTGAAAGCCACCAGATGAACACCACAGTGAGGCTTGCTATGCGCACAAGTGGTGAAGGTGGAGGCTAGGTATTCTGTTTGGAAAGGTGTAGTGAACTACCCTACAGAATGGTGCATAGATGGAGGAGAGTTGGCTAGGTTTTCACAAAACCCTAAGGTGAGGAACAAGTGTTGTTATGCGCACACTTGGAGAGGAGGAGGGATTTTAAATCATTCAAAATGAAAACAAAATTTCAAAACCATTTGAAATTTGCGCATGGATTAGGGAGGATAAGGTGGAGCTGTTGCAAAACAAATTTTGCCAACAACCTCCAATCTTATCCACATGAAATTAAGTTCAAAATAATTTAAACTTAAATTCATAAACTATCATATAGTATATACTTTTCATGCGCATAATTCAGCCCTAGAAGGGGTCCAAATATATTGAGTAGTTGCATTCAAAATTTGAATCAACTCACCCACTGATTCCCTCAACCACCAAATCTGAATGGAGCTTTGTTTTAAGTGATAAGATGACATCCTTATCACTTAAACTAGCGCACCAAACAGCCAAGGAAGTGCTCCAAAGATGCTTCTTGATCCAAGGAATATGCTCCAATAAGATCCTGTCTTATCCTTTTGTTATGAAACAACTTTTCAAAACCAATTAAAATTCGAATTCAAACACTTGAATCCAAACGTTCAAGCATTCAAATTTAAAATTCAAAATTCAAAATTTCAAATTTCAAATTCAAAATTCGAATTTCCAAATTCAAATCCAAATTCAAATTTCAAAATTCAAATTTCAAATTTCAAATTTCAAATTTCAAATTCAAAATTCGAATTTCGAAATTCAAATTCTAAATTCAAATTTCAAAATTCAAATTTCAAATTCAAAATTCAAAATTCAAATATTTGATTATTAATTTAACTAATTAAATAAATTAGTAATGGCTTGGACTATCCAAGCCTATTACTAAGCTCCATGCACCACCCACCCATTTAGGTGGGCTTCCAAACAGCTTCTTGGGCTAACAACCATTATTAGGCCCAATACCTTTAAAGCTAGTCCATCATGACTACAAGGTGTTAGTGTGTGACCCATTAGGTACAACTTAGCTTCTGACATAACTGGGCTTGGACCCAACAAGCCCACAACCCAATTAATGACAACACAGAGCACTAGCAATGCTTTGTTGCCCCAGAACTAGTCAGATTAATGACTTGATCAACGTATTGCACATATTTGGTTACCGTATGTATTTCCCTTCGTCTCGGTTATCTTCCCATTAACCTAGGGTAAGGAAATGTATCAACCCCTGCGGTTTAGGGTAAGCTTTATTCGAAATAGGGAATCTTCAATTTACTGACTCTAAAGGCAGATCATCTCATGATCTCTTTTACTATGCATAGATTCCCGAGTCCCTGTAAATGTCATCCCGATTTCTCCGGTTTACAGATAACCTAATCTCTCACAGAGATTTGATGAATTCCTTCAGCTTATTACCCTAGCCCTGTGCCCTTTAAGGACACGCCCAACAGTATACCTATGAGTCTCCATGTTTCAGGCGGACGAGGTATACAATCAAAACATGCCTTCAAGAACACAGTCTAGGTAATAACTTCTGGTCTAAGGAAAGACATACCCAAACATAAAGAGATTACTCTAATGACACTATCTGTGAGATTTCCTCATAGAGTCTCTTTTTGGGTCTGTTCAGTGCGAGCTATACTCTTATAGGTCCACCCACGACTTTAGCTAAGATATCTCCATATCTGCAGCTCATGAGGTCTTTACCTTGTATCCATATACAAGTAGATAAGTCGTACTAGTCTTTACTCGAGATCACTGATCCCCAAACTCAGTCTATCTAGACTAGGAACATATAATTAGGAATAGACATGCAATATCCTTGAATCCTCATGATCGTGATCTCATCACAGATACTCAAGAGATACCTGTTCTATTCCAAGGGGTTTATCCAGTTCGTTCATATAATATTAACAGTAATATCGAGACACAATATGAAACTGAATAAATAGTGCTTTCATTTATTTGCGACAAACAAAGTTCTACATCTAGTGTCCTTTATTTAATCAAAAGATTGTCTCTAGGACACCCATATGCTAACATGTATCTCCCTCACTTAGCATGTAAAGGAAAGAGATAGAACATTTTGATAGAACATTTTGAAATTTTACAATAGATGTGTTGAAATATTGGATTTTACGATAGATGTGTTGAAATTTTACATTGTTCTATATGGCTGTGTTGAAATTTTAGGGACTGAATGGAAAGGAAAGAGATAGAACATTTTGATAGAAAATATTGGATTTTGCCGAAAAACTAAAGTGTGATAGACGTAGATCTACGATCTTAGAATCAAGGAGATGAAAGGAAACTTGTTATTAGCTTTTGGGTCATACCTTGCAACTCATACAACACTTCCTGATATAGAACTCTTAGAAAAAACCCAATGTTGTAATATACTTAAATTATAAATACATACTTACATAGTGCCTTATTTCTACGAATTAGTGTTTGCATTTATGGAATTGAAACATAACTCTAGAAATTTCAGAATTAATTTCAAATACTGCCTCCTGATTCTGAAAAATTCTAGAACTCCAAGTTTGTCTCGAAAGTGAAAAAATTGTCTTGGGAAAAGGCTTCATAAAGAATTTTTGCAACTTGACAGTTGGATTTACAAAACTTTAGCTCGATCTCTTCTTCAACCTTCTCTTAAAATGAAATTTGAGCGCAAATGCTTTGAGTGATTATGAAATACAAGATTCTTGGTCATTGTTTTGGAGGTCATGTTACTAAAAATTGTAAAACAAAGTTTGCTCTGCCTTCTCTTTGCTATCTTCCTTCAGAAGTTTCTCATTAAGACCATGGGAGTTTGTGCTAGTTTACATTTTGCCTGGTGAAACTTCTTTAATATATTTTCAGCATACTCTATTCTGATGTCCTTGAATTACATAGCCTTGTGATTACTCTATGTATCGAGGACATAAAGCATATTATTAACGGAAAGGGATGGTTGGTGCCAAACTCGTGGGACTATATTTAGCCAAGGTGAGGGTTGAGAAGTAACTAAAAGTGGAGAGGGAGGAGAACAATGACTTATTACTAAAGATATGATTAATGACACCATACTCAAGATCCCTAGGTCCAAGGGATTGCGACTAAGAAAGACCAGCAAAAGAATTACCTTTGTGCACAACAAAGGCAGTGGAACCTGAGGCTTGGTGTGCCTCAAACCATTTCAGAAAGTCAGCAGATATACGAGGGCCGTTTGAAGAGTCCTGGACAAGGTTGGCAATGAGAAAGGTGGCCATGAAAATCCCTAACGCTTGTCAATGGAACGACCAAACTAATGGCAATGGGTTCACCGAGGACATGTTTCGTTGGACTTATGGCCACAACTATAACTCTTGGACACAAGTGTAGAGGAATCAAATGGAGGAGGCAAGTTTGGTTTCGTGGGATGTTTGGATGAGATCTATAGCAAAGACCAAGTGGCGTTTAGAGTGGGGATAATGGTGATCCCTAAATCTGATCACGATCGACAAAATACTTTGGAGGAAAACTATAGAGGGCTAACGGTTTGAAAAGCATACTTCGTTGCTCAATTTCCTTTGTAGGTGTCTTTCGGGGTGGGTGGGGGAAGGCTCATTTAAGTCAAGGAGATCTCCATCAATCTTCGCGAAATATACATTATAGAGCCATCAAATCTCTGAGGCCATAATGATACTCATAAGGTTATGACAAACTTGATATAGACGCCGATTATCATTGGTATAAAGGACCTTGGCCTATTGCCAAACAAAACCCGCAAGTGATGTGAGCCCAAAAGGTTTGCTTCAGAGATTGATGAACAATGAATTTTATAACGTTGCAAAATTTGGCATCAACCTCCTGTAAGATGCTCAATAGCAGACACAAGGTTAGCCTTGGTCATGAGGTGATCCAGGTAGTCTTGCCTACTAAGCTAAAGTTTAATGTAAGAAGCCTAAGTGTCATAGGTAGTACCACCCAACTTGTCTGTCGAGAGAGGAACGCTAACACATTCATTGAAAACAGGGGCTTGAGGCTTTAAAAAATCCTTAGAACCGGATCTAGCCTTGGGTCACACGAGGCAGTGGAGGAGAAGGTTGAGTGGGACTTGATCTAGTGAGAAAAGAGCGTGGGCATGTTGAACACGCAATGAACAATATGGGATGGAGACAGGATTGCTCTAAACAGACCTAGAAGGAGACGATGAGCATAGATCGAGACAGATTCAAGTACAAACTTTCTGCCACGCACAATAGACTGGAATCTTTGGTAGAAGATGCGTGCAAGAGAGATTGCACGTGCAATGTAGTTAGGCTGTGAGAGTAGTGTAGGTTTGCCAAATTGAAGGACACAAACTAGATTGCTGGTCTCTTCCTAAAAGGTGGTCGGTTGACATTTGGAAGATGTTGTGGTGTCTGCCGGAATGATGACAGGAGAAGGGAGACTGGAAACTAGAGTGATATGATTTTTGGAATAAAATTTATCGATGGGCAATGGTTCCACCATGTAAGCACAAACTAGGGTCTAGGGCTGCTTGTTGTTAAGCTCTAGATGCCTTGTTGATTAAGGAGGACACACACTGAATAGTGCGGGATAGAGACAGGAGCACTCCAAATGGACTCTGAAGGGGACGACGAGCACAAATCAGGAAAGATCTGAGAATAGACCTGGAGGACGAAGATTAATGGATGTTGCGAGCCAAAAAAGGTCCTTCACGTGCTGCTACACGAGACAATGGAGTTTGGCCTTGGGACTAGCATGGATCTGCTAGTCTCAAGGAGATGAACTAAATTTCTTGGTGGGCTATAAAAATGGTGGACCGATTCCCAATGAGGTAGAAGACGATGGCTGAAAGATTCTGTGATGGCTGTTGGAATGATGACATATGTAAGAACCTGCACCGCTAATTAAGGTAATTAGTAAATTAATTATGGTAATTAGGAAATGATTGCATAATTGACCCTAATAATTATTATGAGGCTTTAATAATTACAATTAGTGGGTAAGAATGTTGAAAGTCGCTTTTCGGAAGAAAAGCGCAGATACCGGTTCTGCTACTCGGTATAAATGCATACCGGAAAAGTATCCCGGAAAATTATGACGAATGCTTGATAATTACTAGAATATTATGTAGGACATGTAAAACAAGTTTCAAGTCAAAATGACGTAATCTGATGCCAGAACTGATACTGGCTATGGAAAAGCGCGTACCGGAAAGGTGCTCCGAAAAATAAAATAAAAATATGACAAATCTTAGAAAAATGTCTAGGTCTAGAATCCGAAGTTTGGGATCAAGATATTTTACTTTGCTATTAAGGCTAATACTGCGCGTGTGTGGCCTTGTGCCTATAAATAGACCCATTAAGGGCACAAAACCCTAGGCAGAACCATATTGGACGTGGAGGGGGGCTGTTCTGAATGCTTGGCACTGCTGCAATGCATTCTTCCACCATTGTGAGCTTGGTGACCCTTCCCCTTCAATCTTCTTAACCTTTCCTTCCCTTTCCTCTTCGTAAACACTTGTGATCATCCTTGTGAGAGTAAAAGGAGTGTTCTTGGTTGTGTTTCAGCTGCTGTGTGTGAGGTTAGTGGGCTGAGTTGGTGAGTTTGAGTGACTTGAACCTTTGGCTTGGCATTGGTGGTGCCAAGGAGCCATCTTGTGGTGCAAGAACCCACCTTGGTGTTGTCATTTTCGTGCCCCTACTTAGGCTGAGTTTGAAGTGTCTTGGGAGAGCTCCAAGAGCACACCTTGCTCTGTTTTGAGCTTTGGTAAGTTCCCTCACCCTTGATCTTAAGTTTTGATGCTTAAAGTTGATGTCTTGGCCATGTTTAATGAGTAAACAAGAGGGTATAATGAGTATGAACCTTAAATAGATTAAAAATGCATGCTTTAACGTTTTGAAGTATTAAAAATGGAACCTTGGATGGATATTTTCACGAAATGCAGAAACTGCATTCTGTCGTGAGATATCCGGATATTTGTCGAACAGATATCCGGATACAGATATCCGGATATTGATATCCGGATATGGGATCTAGGTATCCGGATATGGCATATCCGGATATGTCCAGTGTGATGTCTGGATATGGCATATCCGGATATGTCCCTTCTGATATCCGGATATCCTGGGTTTGCGCAGACAGTAGCTGTGCTGTATGAACAGTAAGCTATTGGGTGTGTGTGGACCCTAGATTAAGGAAGTTGAACTTCTGTAATAAATGAACTAAGTCAGAATCATGTGATTTAGGGCTTATGGCTTTGTTGGAAGCCTTAAGACGTAAAACGTAAAGGAAAGGCGTAGTCTTTAAGTTGTATACTTGTTGTGCATAAATGTTGATGTATTATTGGTCCATATCAGATTGTGATACTGCTGTTTGTGGACTTGTGAGTGGTTGGACTCTTGGCTTGGATAGCTAGCTTGCAAGGTAAGCTTTCGTGTCCTCGGTTTAGCCATTTTGATGTTCCACCATGTCCCATGGGGATGGGTTTATGCATGCTGTGTTACATGCTTTATTGTTTTGGAAATGCTGTTGAGCTATTTATATGCAATGAGCTTTTATGAGATGCATGTGGTGTCCACCTAGACGGTAAGCCTGAGTATGTAGTACATACAAGATGGTGAAGCTGTGGGTGAGGTGCAGGTAGTATCCATGTACTCATGTAGGCATAGACGTATTCCTACATTTCTCTGGCCAGTAGATTTGATAAACACATATGGCATGATTAATTGCTGCATCGCATAGTTTTGGAACTTATATTGTAATACTGTTTTAGAACTTATATTACACATGTAAGTGAGCTTGGGGTGGAGACTCCTTGAGGACCCCTTGTCTTACTGAGATTTCTTGTTAGAGATCTCACCCCACGTTTGGGGACGCTTATTTCAGGATCAGGTAATGTTGAGGGCTCAGGTGGCAGGAGGCCCGAGCTGAGTTGATATGATGATATGCTGACTGCTGTTATGTTTTCCGCTTTGATTATGCAATTTATGTTGAGACTGTTTGTGGGCATTGTTGCCTTATTTGGTGAGCATGGGGTTTGTCCATGCCACATGGTTTGACTATTGTCCTTTAATTTAATGTTGTAATTAAAGTATCAGGATTTTGACCCAGGCTGCATGTTGTAGTCCTGTGGTTTTAGATACTCACATTATATTTATGTATGAGGTATTCAGTTAGTTGTCTTGCAATTTACATACAGGCAGTATTTTTATGAAATTGATTAAGTAATCAAGTTGGCTAAGGTTAATGACGTCATAATTGAATTAAAGAAAAAGTTATTCCGCATTTTAATTAAGCATGGCTTAATACGATAGTATGTTAACAATCCGGGTTAACACGGGCTGTTACATTTTATGGTATCAAAGCACTTTCTAGGGAAAAGCCTGTATGTATTGCAATAACTTAGGATGTGTCGTTGCGTGTCTACTTTGCGTTCTCTCTGATTGGCGTGTGTTATGATAATGCATATGTGACCACATGGCGTGGGCCTGATCAACTCATTCTTTGTGTAACTTGTGCAGAGTCATGGTGCCACCAAGGAGGAACACGAGTACGAGCGAGGATCAATCGGATCCTATCCTGGCTGCATTGGCTGAGATGCAGGCGGCCCGACTAGCCGACCAGGAAGCCACGAGGCTGGCGAACCGGGCGATGCTGGACGCTATTCGAGATGCGAACCGGCAAACCACGGCAGAGGTTCTGGAGGAGAACCGGATGGCCAACATGACTATGATGAGGGTCATGTTGGAGGAGTTGAGGGCTGGTCCTGCTGCTGGCCAGTGTCCTCCACCACCTCCACCGCCGCCACCGCCTCCACCTCCGCCTAGTCAACAGGAGGACACCCAGAGCCAGATGGGTGAGGGCAGTCACCTGACGGGGGCTATGCAGACCATCCCCGTCTTTGCTGAGGATCGTGACGAGATCGATCGCCGGCTGAATGCTTTCCGCAAGCATAAGCCACCTTCCTTCGACGGATCTTATGATCCCATTGCTGCTGCTAGATGGCTTCAGGCGCTGGACAAGATTTTCCGGATCATGCAATGCACGGATCCGCAGAAGCTGTTGTTCGCCACTTACATGCTGGAGGGCAAGGCCCATGAGTGGTGGACCAATCTTTCTCATGTGTACGAGATGCAGGGCCATGTGATGACGTGGCCATTCTTCGAGGAGAGCTTTCTGGGTCAGTACTTCCCTTATGACTCACAGGAGAGGAAGCAGGGGGAGTTTGACCGGTTGGTTCAGGGCTCGTTGTCTGTCGACGAGTACCTGGCCAAGTTTAATGAGCTGGTCAAGTTCTCTCATTTTCGCATGGCGAGACCGACTCCCGTTTTTCTGGCGGCTAAGTTCCGGAGGGGACTTAATGAGGACATTGCTGGACATCTTGCTGGTTCTGCTTCGAGAGACTTCGGAGCTTTAGTACAGCAGTGCCGCGACATTGAGGACTATTGTCATGCGAGTCAGGCCAAGAAGGCCAAGATTGAGGTGCCACAGGGTACCGGAGGTTCCACTACCTGGAAGAACCGAAATTTTGCAAACAAGGGCAAGGGCAAACAGTTGGCGGCTAAGCAAGCGCCAAATCAGTTTAGAAAGACTGCTACTCAGGGGAACACAGCTAGACCTCCTGCTCCTAGATGCTCGGGATGCGGGAAGTCACACTTTGGGCCGTGTTCTACCGGTCAGTTGATTTGCTTCCAGTGTGGCAAGGAGGGCCACTATTCCAGAGATTGCCCGACGGCGAGAGTTGCTGCAGTGCAGGCTGTGCCATTGCAGATGGTTCCTACTGGAGCACCAGCAGTGCCACCTACTACAGGACGAGTATATACACTTGATCGTCAGCAGTCGGACAGAGCTCCGAACCTGGTCAGACGTACTGTTACCATTGGTGGGTCAGCTGTTGATGTATTGTTTGATTCCGGGGCAACGCACTCTTTTGTTGCTACCCCTATTGCTGTGGGGCTTGAGTTGCCCAGTGATGTGCTTTCTCCACCGATGCGGGTGACCACCGCCACCGGAGAAAAATGTTTGACCTCCACTATTCATCGCGATGTAGCGTTTCAGTGGGATGGCCGTGACTTCTCGGTAGATCTGATAGGATTGCCGATGGCCAATCTTGAGATTATTCTGGGCATGGATTGGTTGTCCAGAAACTGTGCATTGATTGACTGCTGTGCCAAGAAAGTGGTGATGTCTCCGGGTGGGTCCACAGCCAGTTCCTCACCGTTCATTTCAGTCCTGCAGGCGAGGAGGGCCTTGAGAGCAGGGGCATTTGGCTATGTCATGTTGGGAGGTTTGGTGAGTGGGACACAGGAGGATCTCACTGGCATTCCTGTGGTGAGGGAATTCCTCGAGGTGTTTCCTGAGGAGATTCCTGAGTTTCCACCGCAGAGGGAGATAGAGTTCTCCATTGATTTATTTCCTGGTGTGGGGCCTATCTCATTGGCTCCATACCGGATGTCGCCACCAGAGTTGGCGGAGCTGAAGAAGCATATTGAGGAGCTTTCAGCGAAAGATTTTATTCGGCCGAGTGTGTCTCCCTGGGGAGCACCGGTTATTTTCGTGAAAAAGAAAGATGGGACCATGCGGTTGTGCACCGACTACAGACAATTGAACAAGGTGACAATCAAGAACAAGTACCCTCTTCCACACATTGATGATTTGCTGGATCAGCTCAGGGGTGCTTGCGTGTACTCAAAGATTGACCTCCGGTCCGGTTATCATCAGATACGGGTAAAGCCGGAGGATGTCCCAAAGACAGCGTTTCGCTCGAGGTACGGGCACTACGAGTACTTGGTGATCCCGTTTGGACTCACCAATGCACCCGCAGTGTTCATGGACTACATGAACAGGATGTTCCAGCCGTACCTGGATCAGTTTGTGATCGTCTTCATTGACGACATCTTGATTTACTCCAAGACGGAGGAGGAGCATACTGAGCACTTGAAGATTGTTTTGCAAGTGCTAAAAGAGAAAAAGCTTTATGCTAAGCCGTCGAAATGCGAGTTTTGGCTCAAGGCGGTGAAATTTCTGGGTCATGTGATTTCTGCTAATGGAGTTGCAGTTGATCCTAACAAGATTGAGGCCGTGATGGACTGGGAGAGGCCCAAGACGGTTACAGAAGTGAGAAGCTTCTTGGGTTTGGCAGGCTACTATAGGAGGTTCATTGAGGGATTCTCCAAGATGGTGCTACCGATGACTCGCCTTACCCGAAAAGAGACTCCATTCGTATGGACACATGAGTGTGAGGAGTGTTTCCAGGAGTTGAAGGAGAGACTGACTACTGCTCCAGTGCTAGTCCTTCCTGATCCTGCGGAACAGTTTGAATTATACTGTGATGCCTCTGGTAAAGGACTAGGTTGTGTGTTGATGCAGAAAGGGAAAGTTGTTGCCTATGCTTCAAGACAGTTGAAACCTCATGAGGAGAACTACCCGACTCATGACTTGGAGTTGGCAGCCATTGTTTTTGCTTTCAAGATTTGGAGGCATTACCTGTTTGGCATGAAGTTTGCTGTATTCAGTGATCACAAGAGCCTGAAGTATCTGTTTGACCAGAAGGAGTTGAACATGAGACAGCGAAGATGGATGGAGTTCTTGAAGGACTACGACTTTGAGTTGAGGTACCATCCTGGCAAGGCCAATGTGGTAGCCGATGCTTTGAGTCGGAAATCCGTGAGCTTATCCAGCTTAATGATGAATGACTACGAGGTGATCGAGAAGTTCAGAGACTTGAGAGTGAACTCCTTGTTTGGGGGCGCACTGCTCGAAATGGAAACAGCAGAAGTGATTAATGAGCTGATGGAAAAGATTAAAGAGGCGCAAGTGCAAAGAGAGTGCCTTGATTATGTGAAGAACCAGGACGGTGTGTCTTGGAACGAAGATGGATTGCTGCTATTCCAGAGGAGGATTGTTGTTCCTCGAGGGCCACTGACCGAAGAGGTTATGGCAGAGGCTCATAAGGGCCGGTTCACTATCCACCCTGGTGCTACGAAAATGTATCAGGACTTAAAGAGAAACTTTTGATGGCCGGGCATGAAGAAGGACATAGCGGTCTACGTGTCCAAATGTCTTATATGTCAGAAGGTAAAGATCGAGCACCAGAAACCGTCTGGTAAACTTCAACCTCTTGAAATTCCACAGTGGAAGTGGGAGAGTATTTCCATGGACTTCGTGGTGGGATTGCCTAAAACTCAGGCTGGTTGTGACTCTATCTGGGTCATTGTGGACAGATTGACCAAGTCTGCCCATTTTCTTCCAGTGAAGGTGAGCTTCACTACAGAGCAGTTGGCCAAGCTTTATGTCCGCGAGATTGTGAGGCTTCACGGGGTGCCCGAGAGTATCATCAGTGATAGGGACCCGAAGTTCACATCTCGGTTCTGGGAGGCGCTGCAGGAGGTTTTTGGTACGCAGTTGAGATTCAGTACCGCCTATCACCCTCAGACTGACGGACAGACTGAGCGGACCATCCAGACATTGGAGGACATGTTGAGAGCTTGCACGTTGGAGCAGGGCTCTGCATGGGATAGGTACCTTCCGTTGGTAGAATTCTCGTACAACAACAGTTTTCATGCTAGTCTGGGCATGGCACCCTACGAGGCGCTGTATGGTAGGAGGTGTCGGACTCCTACCTGCTGGTCTGAGGTTGGAGATAAAGAGCTGTTTGGCTTAGACTTTGTCCAAGATACTACCCTACAGATCCAGATGATCAGGGAAAAGTTGAAGCAGGCGCAGAATCGCCAGAAAAGCTACTATGATGTCAAGTATCGACCACTGGAGTTCAGTGAGGGTGAGCACGTGTTTGTGAAACTTTCACCTGTCACCGGTGTTGGACGGGCACTCGGAGTGAGGAAGTTGAGCCCGCGATTCATTGGGCCCTACCAGATCCTTGGTAGAGTAGGACCAGTTGCCTATCGACTTGCCTTGCCTCCGAACTTAGCCAACATCCATGACGTGTTTCACGTGTCTCAGCTTCGGAAGTACATAGCAGACCCTTCGCACGTGGTGCAGCCGGATGATGTGGAGGTTCGGGAGAACCTAAAGACTCCCGTCGGACCACTAAAGATTCTCGATCGAGGCGAGAAGCAGCTTAGGAGCAAGATCATTCCGATGGTCAAGGTGCAGTGGACTGGGCGTAGTCCCGAGGAGTGCACGTGGGAGCGAGAGGACGAGCTTCTCCGACAGTATCCCGACTTTCGAGACAGGTATGTTTCCGATTTTGAGGACAAAATCCTTAAAAAGGTGGGGTGAATGTAAGAACCCCCACCGCTAATTAAGGTAATTAGTAAATTAATTATGGTAATTAGGAAATGATTGCATAATTGACCCTAATAATTATTATGAGGCTTTAATAATTACAATTAGTGGGTAAGAATGCTGAAAGTCGTTTTTCGGAAGAAAAGCGCAGATACCGGTTCTGCTACTCGGTATAAATGCGTACCGGAAAAGTATCCCGGAAAATTATAACGAATGCTTGATAATTACTAGAATATTATGTAGGACATGTAAAACAAGTTTCAAGTCAAAATGACGTAATCTGATGCCAGAACTGATACTGGCTATGGAAAAGCGCGTACCGGAAAGGTGCTCCGAAAAATAAAATAAAAATATGACAAATCTTAGAAAAATGTCTAGGTCTAGAATCCGAAGTTTGGGATCAAGATCTTTTACTTTGCTATTAAGGCTAATACTGCGCGTGTGTGGCCTTGTGCCTATAAATAGACCCATTAAGGGCACAAAACCCTAGGCAGAACCATATTGGACGTGGAGGGGGGCTGTTCTGAATGCTTGGCACTGTTGCAATGCATTCTTCCACCATTGTGAGCTTGGTGACCCTTCCCCTTCAATCTTCTTCACCTTTCCTTCCCTTTCCTCTTCGTAAACACTTGTGATCATCCTTGTGAGAGTAAAAGGAGTGTTCTTGGTTGTATTTCAGCTGTTGTGTGTGAGGTTAGTGGGCTGAGTTGGTGAGTTTGAGTGACTTGAACCTTTGGCTTGGCAATGGTGGTGCCAAGGAGCCATCTTGAGGTGCAAGAACCCACCTTGGTGTTGTCATTTTCGTGCTCCTACTTAGGCTGAGTTTGAAGTGTCTTGGGAGAGCTCCAAGAGCACACCTTGCTCTGTTTTGAGCTTTGGTAAGTTCCCTCACCCTTGATCTTAAGTTTTGATGCTTAAAGTTGATGTCTTGGCCATGTTTAATGAGTAAACAAGAGGGTATAATGAGTATGAACCTTAAATAGATTAAAAATGCATGCTTTAACGTTTTGAAGTATTAAAAATGGAACCTTGGATGGATATTTTCACGAAATGCAGAAACTGCATTCTGTCGTGAGATATCCGGATATTTGTCGAACAGATATCCGGATATCAGTATCCGGATATGGTATCTGGATATTGATATCCGGATATGGGATCTGGGTATCCGGATATGGCATATCCGGATATGTCCCTTCTGATATCCGGATATCCTGGGTTTGCGCAGACAGTAGCTGTGCTGTATGAACAGTAAGCTATTGGGTGTGTGTGGACCCTAGATTAAGGAAGTTGAACTTCTGTAATAAATGAACTAAGTCAGAATCATGTGATTTAGGGCTTACGGCTTTGTTGGAAGCCTTAAGACGTAAAACGTAAAGGAAAGGCGTAGTCTTTAAGTTGTATACTTGTTGTGCATAAATGTTGATGTATTATTGGTCCATATCAGATTGTGATACTGCTGTTTGTGGACTTGTGAGTGGTTGGACTCTTGGCTTGGATAGCTAGCTTGCAAGGTAAGCTTTCGTGTCCTCGGTTTAGCCATTTTGATGTTCCACCATGTCCCATGGGGATGGGTTTATGCATGCTGTGTTACATGCTTTATTGTTTTGGAAATGCTGTTGAGCTATTTATATGCAATGAGCTTTTATGAGATGCATGTGGTGTCCACCTAGACGGTAAGCCTGAGTATGTAGTACATACAAGATGGTGAAGCTGTGGGTGAGGTGCAGGTAGTATCCATGTACTCATGTAGGCATAGACGTATTCCTACATTTCTCTGGCCAGTAGATTTGATAAACACACATGGCATGATTAATTGCTGCATCGCATAGTTTTGGAACTTATATTGTAATACTGTTTTAGAACTTATATTACACATGTAAGTGAGCTTAGGGTGGAGACTCCTTGAGGACCCCTTGTCTTACTGAGATTTCTTGTTAGAGATCTCACCCCACGTTTGGGGACGCTTATTTCAGGATCAGGTAATGTTGAGGGCTCAGGTGGCAGGAGGCCCGAGCTGAGTTGATATAATGATATGCTGACTGTTGTTATGTTTTCCGCTTTGATTATGCAATTTATGTTGAGACTGTTTGTGGGCATTGTTGCCTTATTTGGTGAGCATGGGGTTTGTCCATGCCACATGGTTTGACTATTGTCCTTTAATTTAATGTTGTAATTAAAGTATCAGGATTTTGACCCAGGCTGCATGTTGTAGTCCTGTGGTTTTAGATACTCACATTATATTTATGTACGAGGTATTCAGTTAGTTGTCTTGCAATTTACATACATGCAGTATTTTTATGAAATTGATTAAGTAATCAAGTTGGCTAAGGTTAATGACGTCATAATTGAATTAAAGAAAAAGTTATTTCGCATTTTAATTAAGCATGGCTTAATACGATAGTATGTTAACAATCCGGGTTAACACGGGCTGTTACAACATAACAGGGATAGACGTGGACAACGAAGCTTAATGGATGCTATGACCCAAAAATGGACCTCCACATGCTGCTAGCACACGAGGCAGTGGAGTATGTCCGTGAGACTAGCATGGCTCACGGCCATACTCCACTGCCTCGTGTGCTAGTAGCATGTGGAGGTCCATTTTTGGCTCACAGCATCCATTTAAACTAAATTTCTTGGTCATTGACCGGAAAAGTGGATAAGTGGTTGTGAAAGAGGTAGAAGATGGTGGTCGATAAATGCTGTGATTGTTAAAATGATGACATGATATATGGGACCGAAAACCGGAGTGACAACATGGCTTTTGGGAAAAAAATTGTCGTTGATGGATAGTGGGTCCACTTGGTAAGTATGAACTAGGGACTGAGGTTTCCTTTCATTAGGCTCTAGATAACTTGTTGAGTTACGAGAAAAAGAGAAATATTTGATGAAATCCATGTGTCTCAATTACACAATGGGGTCTGGATTATATAGCTAGAGAATAATATTATATAGAATAAATACATAAATCACTACTATACTAATTACCATAATTACATGATTTTGACTACCCTATTTACATAATTAATAAGATAATATTTTCGTAGTTACTACAATTACCAACGTTATTCGTATTGTTCTCATGATTTCCTAAAACATTTTGTATAAATAAGGGATTATATTAGTGTTTTTTATGAACCTCAGATATCACATCTCATATGTTCACATTAATAATATTTGATCTCATCTATCCTTCACCATTAAGGCGCTATAATTTAAACGTTTGATTGAGTTTTTATTCCTCCTGCCTTTTTTTTTCCGATCATTTTAAACAAACAAAATGCAATTTTTTAGCCTCTATATATGTTTTATTCATCTAATCTAATTTTTTATTTTGTTGTTAGATTTTATGATAATATTTCGTGTTCTTTTAGGTTCCACTTTCCATTACAAAATTTATAGCTGATGGAGTTGGAGTGACTTTACTTACCAAGCAGATATTTAAAAGTCTTGTCCAGACAATACTAATCCCCCTTATTTTGGGAAAGGTAATTGAGTTTTCTCCTTCACATATCTTTGATGCAAAAGATTATTATTGTTTGAATATTTCCAAAATGATGTGGTTTCGGACTGTAAAAATATATCTTCTCCCATGGGCTTACTGACGGGTTTCATGTTTATGGGGTTGTTTCACTTTCTAAAGCTGTAATGGTATTTTTGCAACTGTCACGTGGATTTGACACAATATTTTATAATGAAATTAACTTTTTTGTGATATGGATTACTACTTTTAGTTATTATGTGTTTCATTGTGCAATCCTCCTAAAATGACCTAAATATTACCTGTAGATACGTGTCTTATTACTTATAGTAGGGGATTGGTCGTGACTGTTCAATTGTATTGGTTGCTAATTTGAAATTGTCTCATTACTCGAATACTGAGCATATTTACTGGCCATCTTTATCAAAATGACTCAAATAGCCCATGTTGATCATTTTTTTTTTTCTGAATTGCAGATTCAGTTTTTGGTATTTCGGTATTTCCTACTTTCACCAATTGATCAAATTAATTTTTGCTGCATCATTTGATTTCTTGAGAAGTATCTATACCCAAGTGGCTATATGCATTTGTTTGTGCCTGACAGTTGAATTTGGTCTTTTGAGCTGAATACTAACAATTTTGTGTTATACTCAGTTTGTTGTAAGGGGTACCTTGGTGGGTTGTTCTATGAACACGCTAGGAGTAGTACCCATAGGCGGATAGCCGAGGACATGGCGTGGTATTGGTAGCTACCATCCCGCATGTCGTAGTTGTTCTGATATATTTCCCCTTTCTCTAAATCCCTTGCTTTATCCCGTTTTATAAAAGTGGTGTTGTTTTTATTCTATTGATATACATCGAAGTGAACCATTGGGCGGAGTTTTCTCCAGAACCTCTTGGTTACTGAGATATATCCGTATATCTCACCCCGTCTCGGGGCATTATTTCAGGATGTACCAGTGGATATGGAGCAGCGGGCGAGAAGCCCGCATGATGATGAGTGGAGCAGTGGTGCATAGTTTAGCTATCATGTCATTTTAGTTTATGGATTTATTTGGCAAGTAAAGTGTAATATGTAAATATTTGTAGTCTAAAGTTAAAGTTGTAAATGTAAATGTAATCCAGTATTGTAAATGTACCATGGATGTATGTAATATGATGGAAGGACTTTAGGCCTATTGTGGGTTTATGATTATCTGCATTATGGTTTATGCATGAAATTAATGTTAGTGATTGAAACCATAAAGGAATTGAAAGTAAACTGTTTGTGTTTAAAGTGTATGTTGGATTGGGTTGTAAGTGCCCCAAGGCGTTGTTGGACCTTGTGTGTGCCACCCATTGGATTTTGCTGGATTTCAGGTGTATTAGTTATGTTAAACAACTTATGTAAATTTGGGGATTTTAGGAAATACAAAGGAAACTCTGGCGAATTTTCTGTAGAATTGGCAGTTTTTGGGTGAACTTTGGAAGAGCGTATCTCTCTCCATAGTGGTCCGATTGGGACGTGTCATACGCCATTTTGAAGCTTAAGATGTCCCCTACGTTGTGTAAAAAGCCTAGGATCATTGGTGGTGTGCACAGCCTATGGGGGCTGTTGTCACGTACTGCCCTGTTCTGTCCTGTTTAGTGGGCAGATTTGAAGCAGTTTTGGGAAATTAATTCCCGCTTCGTTACTTGGTCAAATTAAGCATACGATATATCAAATCGAAGTTTGAGGTGTCTAGTTTATGGTGTAAAAGTTTGAGAGTCATTGGATGGGCAGTTAGGTGCAGTTTATTCCGTGAAGATTTGAGGTTTTAGGCTGTTTTGGAGTTGGTAGGCAATGTTGTTTGTCCAACTTCAAACGGCGATAACCGGAGCTCACGAACTCGGAATCGAGTGTGTGATAGTTTGTTAGAAAGGTAAGTGAATAAAGAAAAAAGATAACCTGGAGTTGAAGTTTGAATTTTTATTTTGTGTTCGTAGAAAAACAAATTAGCAAATCTGGTTAAGTGGTAAAAACGTAAAAAGTGAGGAATTGGCTAAGTGGGTTTATGGGAACCCCTTAGTATCTTGTATGTGATAAAATAAAGAGTATAAATAGTTAAGAAAGTCTTCCGCTAGTGTTTCAGTTACGGTCACAACTTTTTATTATTACGCTTTTTATACTTTTAATGTTCGCGTAATAATCGGAAAAAGTTTATTCTCATTTTTATAAATGAATTGCTGTGATTGTAACTGCGCTTAATATCATAATTAATGTTAATAATACCGATGTACAACGGGCTGTTACATTCATTGAATATAATTTTTGTTTGATTTGCTTTATGTCTTCTTTTGTCAGAGCCTCAGGGGAAAACCACGGATAAATCTGCTGTAAGAGGCCGTGGATTGAAGCGTAAGATGAGGGGAGGAAAAGGAGGTAAATACATGAGGACTAATAACGGTTCAAGGCCCGTGTAACTTCCAAAACCTGAGCAAGCTATATCTTTTAGATGTGAGTTGTGCAGTGTTAAATGTGAGTCCCAGGTTGTTTACCAGAGTCATCTGACAGGAAAAAAGCACTCATCAAAACTAAAGCGTGTCCATGGTCCCCAAGCTTCCTCTGGAGTAGTAGGGCTTCAAGCACTTTACCCACCTGACATTAATGCTCTGTCGAATGCAATTAATGCTCAAATCCAACAAGGTGATAATGATCCACAATTACTTTTTGCTCAGCTCCTGATGACAGTACTATCTCAAGCACAAGTACCAGCAGTAGCACCACTTACAGGCCATGTGGGACCAACATCTGTGGCTGGATCAACTTAAGAACCCCAGTTGTTGCAGACACAAGTGTCAGAAACCACCTCACATGTTGAGATGGACAATCTTACCGGGGAAGCAAAAAATGAACTGTTATCTGTTCCACTGGAGTTAAATGCTATGGCAGGTTCCAACATTAGCACCCAAATTGAAGGTGTAAATTCTGAAACTAAACAACAGGTGCTAAAACATCCCCAAGATAGTCCAATCATGACCCCCGTTGACAAATCAGGTGCAACAAATGACCACATACTTTCAGAATGTGAAGCTCCAACCTCATAGTAGGGATCAAAGAGGACATAATTATTCTGTCTCTCTCTCTCTCATGATCTTTTTTACTCTTTTGGTCTTAAATGTTTATTGTTTATTATATGTTGTTGATTGAGACTTTCTTTTCTACCTGGTGGAGATATGAATGATGTATGAATTGCTCACATTGATGTTACAATGTGCCAGAAATCCATTACCTTTTGCTTCAATGTTGTATGTTCGTTATTGGGACGGATTAGTGAACATGTAAGAAAATGTTGTTTGCCATTTAAAAGGACAGGAGTCAATGAATTGCAGAGTAACTGCATATATATAATGGTACGAAAATGTATAGTATTATTAAAGAGGTTTTGGTCTAGTGGCAATTTAATTAGATTTTAGGATTTGATTTGTCCAAAAGATAATTGAGTTCGAATTATGAGAGTTGCAATTTTTGGGGAGGGTGAAAAGATTTAAATCTGAAACTAAATTAGCCAGTTTTTATTAGGGTTTTGAATGCCAGTTGGTGTTTATCCGAACATAAAACACCACTTTTAATCAGAAATTTCTGGTTATAGACAAAGTGTAAAGGCAAGAATGGAAAAGTGTAAAGAGACCCTCAATGGAAAAGTGGTGTTTTATGTTCGGATAAACACCAACTGGCATTCAAAACCCTAATAAAAACTGACTAATTTAGTTTCAGATTTAAATCTTTTCACCCTCCCAAAAATTGCAACTCTCATAATTCGAACTCAATTATCTTTTGGACAAATCAAATCCTAAAATCTAATTAAATTGCCACTAGACCAAAACCTCTTTAATAATACTATACATTTTCGTACCATTATATATATGCAGTTACTCTGCAATTCATTGACTCCTGTCCTTTTAAATGGCAAACATCATTTTCTTACATGTTCACTAATCCGTCCCAATAACGAACATACAACATTGAAGCAAAAGGTAATGGATTTCTGGCACATTGTAACATCAATGTGAGCAATTCATACAGCATTCATATCTCCACCAGGTAGAAAAGAAAGTCTCAATCAACAACATATGATAAACAATAAACATTTAAGACCAAAAGAGTAAAAAATATCATGAGAGAGAGAGAGAGAATAATTATGTCCTCTTTGATCCCTACTATGAGGTTGGAGCTTCACATTCTGAAAGTATGTGGTCATTTGTTGCACCTGATTTGTCAGCGGGGGTCATGACTGGACTATCTTGGGGATGTTTTAGCACCTGTTGTTTAGTTTCAGAATTTACACCTTCAATTTGGGTGCTAATGTTGGAACCTGCCATAGCATTTAACTCCAGTGGAACAGATAACAGTTCATTTTTTGCTTCCCCGGTACGATTGTCCATCTCAACATGTGAGGTGGTTTCTGACACTTGTGTCTGCAACAACTGGGGTTCTTAAGTTGATCCAGCCACAGATGTTGGTCCCACATGGCCTGTAAGTGGTGCTACTGCTGGTACTTGTGCTTGAGATAGTACTGTCATCAGGAGCTGAGCAAAAAGTAATTGTGGATCATTATCACCTTGTTGGATTTGAGCATTAATTGCATTCGACAGAGCATTAATGTCAGGTGGGTAAAGTGCTTGAAGCCCTACTACTCCAGAGGAAGCTTGGGGACCATGGACACGCTTTAGTTTTGATGAGTGCTTTTTTCCTGTCAGATGACTCTGGTAAACAACCTGGGACTCACATTTAACACTGCACAACTCACATCTAAAAGATATAGCTTGCTCAGGTTTTGGAAGTTCCACGGGCCTTGAACCGTTATTAGTCCTCATGTATTTACCTCCTTTTCCTCCCCTCATCTTACGCTTCAATCCACGGCCTCTTACAGCAGATTTATCCGTGGTTTTCCCCTGAGGCTCTGACAAAAGAAGACATAAAGCAAATCAAACAAAAATTATATTCAATGAATAACTAAAAGAATAAAGTTTCTTCTCCTAAACTGTAGGGCATGGCATTATTACTTTAAAAGGCCAGACAGTTAAGAAGAGAAACAAGATGATCTTCTGCCTACATCAGCTCTAAAGCAACCAGCAAAGACCCACTACCACGCTGCATTATTGTGGCATCAAAGAAAATAGCCACAATTGATTATTAGCTTATATTGGGCAACTACTGTCTTTATCTGGTCACTCTAGGGTGTTGTGGCCAAGCTTGCAGAATTCTCAACATCTACTGAACGTTTTCATGAAAAGCTAAGGATATAATACCTATTCCAGGATCGGCTTTTTGTCCAGAGAATGTCCCAAAGGAGCCTGAGGGGAGCACAGCAAGATATTCTCTCTAAAAGCATAACAAAATGTTTAAAAATTTCAATGATCTCACTATAGAAATATTAAATACAGAGCCTGTGCTGGATGTAAACTATCCTATGTCAAAGCCTTCATTTGGAAGGAAGATGGCGTAAATCCGTAATATGGTTGGTTCTACTAATCTTGTCTAGTGCCAGAGACACGAGTAAAAGAAGCTACCAGGGCTTCCTTTTCCCCCCCTGCCATGATCTTTGAGCAAAATTAGTAGAATCAGAGAATTTAAAATACACACACACATTTAGAAACACACCATTACCACAACCCAACAACAATAACAACCAAACCTCAAGGTAATGGATATTTCATCATTAAACAAAGAAAACCTTCCTTTACATAAAGATAAGGAATAAAAAAAGTTGCAATGGGAACAGAATATTCAAGTACAGAAAATCACAAACAGTTCTCCCATAAGGATTTTGTTTGGCCATCCAACTTCAAGTACATAACTCACACACCACGGTCACATTCATCAATATGTTAAAGCATTTACGAAAACAAATCACCAATATATTGTTGAATCAACACAAAAACAACTACTCCTTCCATTTGATGAAACCGATTTAAGAACCAATTTTCAAGCACACCATGAGGTAAATAGAATTAATAGAGAATCCCAATTAATTAATTATTCTTAGCAAATACAAAATTGAATCTACAATTCATTTAGGTCATGATCCAAAAACACAAAATTCTCCTTTAAAAATTTCTACAAATAAACTCAGAAACATAAAAAGGTAAACAGAATCGAGAGAATTATGAATTAAACTACAATTAGAAAAGGGGCGAAAAAGGGGAAAATTTTACCGGTGCATGTGTTGCCCTAGACGGAGCCGGTTCGGGAGCGGTTGGGGTGACTCCAGGAGGGTGAACCGGGATGGGTTCAGGTTGAAATTGAAATTGGGGTTGATGAGTATTTGGAAAGTATCCATATTAGTTATTATAAGCGTAATATGGTTGGTATGAATATGATTGACCGAAGGATTGAATCTGAGAAGGGTCGTAGTCATAGACATGTTGATGTTGTTGTTGGTCCAAATTCCAGAAAAATTGTAATGAATCAATGACATATTTATCATTTTATCGAAGTAAAATATGATATTAAAGTGAAACAAAGTAATCCGGTACAGACCATAAAAAATTGCAGAAAAATTGCTTTTCTATATTTGTATGTTATCATAATTAGACCAACATTAGACCAACACATAGACAAGCAAAACTTTAAATAGAATCACTATTAGGTCTCTCCTGCTCTATAACTAGAAACTACAATGAGAAAGATAAGGAATAAAAAAAGTTGCAATGGGAACAGAATATTCAAGTACAGAAAATCACAAACAGTTCTCCCATAAGGATTTTGTTTGGCCATCCAACTTCAAGTACATAACTCACACACCACGGTCACATTCATCAATATGTTAAAGCTTTTACGAAAACAAATCACCAATATAATGTTGAATCAACACAAAAACAACTACTCCTTCCATTTGATGAAACTGATTTAAGAACCAATTTTAAAGCACACCATGAGGTAAATAGAATTAATAGAGAATCTCAATTAATTAATTATTCTTAGCAAATACAAAATTGAATCTACAATTCATTTAGGTCATGATCCAAAAACACAAGATTTTCCTTTAAGAATTTCTACAAATAAACTCAGAAACATAAAAAGGTAAACAGAATCGAGAGAATTATGAATTAAACTACAATTAGAAAGGGGGCGAAAAAGGGGAAATTTTTACCGGTGCATGTGTTGCCATCGGCACGTTTTACGGTGTAACCGTACCGCGGTATTTTTACCCGCGAAAAACACTATTCACCGATTTTTCTGAAACTTGCCTATCCACTCAATTTTTCATTCTGAATCCATTTCCAGGGTTATTTTTTACCATCTTGAGACCTTCAACTCAATTTTTATCTTCCTAGGATTGTGTGTTGGCTAATTACCATTTTGCCCTTTCTTTGTATTTTGGCCTAATCTTCATGATTTTCACTAGTTCTTCACTTAATTGCTCATTTAATATTTTAATACTTAATTTAGAATTATGAGGTGTTATAATTTTGTGGCGAAAATGCATCATATAGAATACATGCCAGGTGTTTGAGATTCTATCTTCCACAAGTAACATGTATTTGCTTGGATGCATTGGAGCTAAAATAACTTGAATACCAAATGACATAACCAAATGATAATTGTTGCCATTTTGTTTGTTCATGATAATATAACTCTGATTTCACATGATGTTTGGCTATGTCCTTCTTCCAAAGCTGGATATGGATTGATTGAATACTTTACTGGCATGAACTGTTATGAGATGATTTGGCTGAATAAAGTGTTGATTTAATCTGGAATTAGTATGAGATAAGTCTGGGAATTGGCTGAGTGAGTAGATACCGAATGATCATCTTGCATGCTGAATAAAATGTTTGTTTCTACACATGCCTACAATGAACTGAACTGATGACTGAATGCAGAGTAAACTAGTCTTTTATCAATGCTTTTTTGTGTAAGCATATGATATGGAGATGATTTCAGTGTTTTCTTGTTGTGTGTAAGCAAGACTCTGTTTTGCATGTAGCACAAAAAGAACTGGGAATTGGTTTCCATGCTCTTCCTTGTTAAACCTCAAGTTGACATACATGAATTCTATTATATTGGTATTCATCTGAGGGCAGGGTAAACAGGTTAAAAAGACCACAAAAGGAATTGGCCCAGGCAAGAAAACGGGCGAGAGTAGTGCTGCTGGCACAAAGAGGCCCAGGACCTCTTCTTCATCTGCATTTGACAGTACTCGATTCTTATCACCTGAGGCACAGGACCGGTACTACAAATGGTTTGTTCCCAAGAAAATCATATCTGAAAGGCAAATCAGTTCCTTCCTGGACAGTGATTGTCCAGTTAGACAAACAGTAGAAAGGAGGAAATGGCAGAAGTTAGTGAGATTTGTTGCACCGAACTCCAGCACAATACTGAAGGAATTTTGTGCCAATGCTGATATGGAGACAGTAGATACAACTCGGAAGAGTTGGGTGAGAGGACAGGAAGTCTCTTTCTCATCCGCAGCAATAAAGCGATTTCTTGGGACTACACATGATCGTAGCAAGAGTTGCCATTTTGCACAGACATTTAATAGGATGCAGCCTTTTGCAGGAAGAGGACTGTACTGGAAAGACATGCCTGCTATTGCTGAGAAAATCCGTAGTGCCATCACTCATCCTTATGCCAAATGGAAGTCAAAGAATGGGCAGTCGGATGTGCCAGAAAAATTGGATAGAGAGGATCTTAATCCGGAAGCTATGTTCTGGCACACATTCATTAACTCTACTGTCATTGCATCAACTAATTTGAGTGATGTAAATGTTGAGCGAGCGGTATTGTTATATACCCTTATGGGTGAAGAAAATCTCAACATTGGCGCTATTCTGTCTGACAGGATAGTGTATATCATCACTCAAAAGAAGGCAGAAATTCACCTGGCACACAGTTCTTTGATTGAGCAACTATGTCTAGAGGCCGGGGTGGAGATTTCTGATGACGAGCCCCGTGATGTAAAGATAAAGCTGGAGATAACATAAGCACACTTTGATACTATAAGGGAAGAGTCTAGCCGTCATGCGCTTTGGAAGGCATCATGTGCTGCAGATGGAGCACCTCTAGTACCACCACCAGCTCCAGAGCCTGAGGATGAGCCGATAGCTGCACCTTCTACATATTCTCTTCTTCTCCAGACTATGGACTGCCAGATGCAGGAGATGAGGATCGAGCAGAAGTATCTCAGGATTATGATGGAGAGACTGTGCAGTGATCGCGGGATTGATACTACGAGTTTCAGGCCACAGTTTCCACCTTCTCCACTCCCAGCAGAGGCTGATCCACATGCAGTTCCAGCTGATGATGATGATGCTGATATGGAGGATTGTTGATGATTATGCATTTATTCACATGTCACCCACTTCACCATCACATTCATTTTAGCAGTTCCTTTTGCTGTTTTGTGTATTTTGGTGGATATTATGGTTGGATTATTTTCCTTTATGCAGTACTCTTTGATAGTTAATCTGTTTTGCTATTTAACAAATGTGTGTGTATGTTCCACCTGGCAGAATTAGCTTCTTCGATTAGTATAGTTTGTTGCTGGGGACAACAATATTCTAAATCTGAGAATTGGTCGCATGCTGTTATATGCGAGACTTGCTAACTGCGGAACACAACAGAAAGGAAACATAAATTCTATCTGGAAAAAGGGAGATACTTCAACTTTTGTTTAATAATTTTGCTGTTTATTTCAAAAAAAATCTTTATCTTTTAAAAAAATATATTGAATTCCTGAATAAGCAATCTCAGATTTGACAAAGCTGGCTTAGCACTATTGTGGATTGAACCATAAGAAGCATCATATCTGTGAGGCATTCATTTGTTATTATGATCTGAGCATGATGATTGCTTGTTTGTATAATTGTCCTTGGTGAATTATTCTAAGATAATGCTTTATGTGAATTCTGGAAATTAGATTCTAGTATGAATTACAACTGTGAGGATTTAGCCTAAACAAAAATAATTATTTCAGAGAGTCCTCACTATAGTGGTTTTTCTAGAACTTGAATTGCTTCTCTGGCTTGCATGCATGACTGATATGATAAGGGCACTTATTCTTGTTAGCTGAAAGCCAAATAGCCTACCTGGAAAGAAAATCCATTGTTAACCCCTTTTGAGCCTGAGACCAATTTGTTCAAAAGCCTTATGAAGTCACTTAACCATGTTCCACTGACATTCCTTGAAAGAGATTGAAATGCTGATTCTAAGAATTAGAATCAATGTACTGCTTAAGAGAAAAAGTTAAGTAAATGAAAAAAAGAAGAATGGTCTGAAAAATTCAAAATGTAACTCAGAAGAGAAAAGAAAACAAAAGAAAGAAAAGGTAGTGAAAAAGGGAAAGAATCCCAAAATGTCAAAATGGCAGAATTGAGGAGCTGAGAAGGAATTAATGTAAAAAAAATCTTAGGATTTCAGTCTCTCCAAATTAATCAGCCTCTAACCAAAAGATTCTTACCCCCAAACCAGGCCAAGATTTAACCTATCAAAGACCTTTTGATCAGTCTATGCATGGCAAATGGGTTCCTCACTTTTAGGAACTTGAGAATATGTTCAAGATCATGGAATTACTGCTACATTGATGGAATGAGTGCAGAAACCTCAGACACTGAGTGATGAGAAGGTGAGGAATATTCAAGTTAGGATCTAAGTTCTTGATACAACTGAAGAGCATTATTGTGAAGTTTGCCCCAGGAAGTTATACATGCATAGCAGTTTGATTTCTTAAGATGTTTATGTTCATGTGTTTCTTCACATAGTTGATCTTGCTTTTCTCTTTAATCTATTACATTGCTGAGGACAGCAACGTTCAAATCTGGGAATTGTTTCATATGCTTTCAGCATATGGTGAAATTCAAGCTAAAAATAAGAAGATTATTGGTTAATCCTTAGTAAAAAGGCAACGTTTATTGTTTTTTTTCTGAAATTCCAATTCCAGGATTGTTCAACTGATTTTATGCTGATTTTGTAGGAAAAGCAGACAAATCTGGAGCCAAATGGAGACTTGCCAAAAAGAGGATCCACGCTCACAGCGTGGATGTCACGCCGATGGCGTGAAGAACCAGAGACTTCCACGCTCATAGCGTGGAATTCACGCTGATGGCGTGAAACAATTTGTCTTCCCATGCTCACAGCGTGGATGTCACGCTGATGGCGTGAAGATTCAGAGGCAGCCACGCTCTTAGCGTGGAATTGACGCTAAGAGCGCTAGAGTGCGAAGCTGCAACTGTGTTTTGACTAAAGGGAAATTTTGGAAGATTAAAAGAAAGGTTATAAAAAGAAAACTAAAACAAGAATGAGGGATATTTTGACCTAGAGAAACCGTCGCTGCCAAGAAGAGCTCTGGAAGGAGATTGTTCTTCGTTCTTCATCTTCTTCTGTAATTCATGTTTATGTTGAATATTGGATTTCTAGCCATGACAATGGTAGGCTAGTCTTCTTTATTGTAGTTAGGGTCACGAGCTTTATGTGAACCCTTGTTACGATGGATGAGTTTATTTTTACTTTGGAGCAGGGTTCAACATGGGATAGGTACCAGCCATTTGTTGAATTTTCTTACAACAACAGTTTCCTTGCTAGCCTGGGCATGGCACCCTATGAGGCGCTGTTTGGTAGGAGTTGTAGAACTCCTACCTGTTGGTCTGGGGTTGGAGATAAAGAGTTGTTTGGTTTGGGCATTGTCCAATTCACTACCAAGCAGATCCAGATGATCAGAGAAAACCTGAAGCGGCCCAGAATCACCAGAAGAGCTACTACGATGTCAAACATCGACCACTGGAGTTCAGTGAGAATGATCACGTGTTTGTGAGACTTTCACCTGTCCCCGGTGTTGGTCGGGCACTCGGAGTGAGGAAGCTGAGCCTGCGATTCTTTGGGCCATATCAGTTACTCGGTAGAGTAGGACCTGATGCCTACCGGCTTGCCTTATGTAAGAACCCGCACCGCTAATTAAGGTAATTAGTGAATTAATTATAATTATTAGGAAATAATTCCATAATTGACCCTAATAATTATTATGAGGCTTTAATAATTACAATTAGTGGGTAAGAATGCTGAAAGTCGCTTTTCGGAAGAAAAGCGCAGACACCGGTTCTGCTACTCGGTATAAATGCGTACCGGAAAAGTATCCCGGAAAATTATAACGAATGCATGATAATTACTAGAATATTATGTAGGACTTGTAAAACAATTTTCAAGTCAAAATGACGTAATCTGATGCCAGAACTGATACTGGCTATGGAAAAGCGCGTACCGGAAAGGTGCTCCGAAAAATAAAATAAAAATATGACAAATCTTAGAAAAATGCGTAGGTCTAGATTCCAAAGTTTGGGATCAAGATCTTTTACTTTGCTATTAAGGCTAATACTGCGCGTTAAGTGGCCTTATGCCTATAAATAGACACACTTAGGGCACAAAACCCTAGGCATATTCATTTTGTACGTGGGAGGCTGCTGTTTTCTGAGAGTGAGCACTATTCCATTGCCTCCCTCACTCCCCTTCATCATTTCTTGAACCTTAGGCCCTCTCCTTCACTCCTCTTCTCCTAAACACTTGAGAGCATGCAAGGTGAGGAAGTGTGAGTGTGAACTTCTGAGTTTCCAGCCTTTGTGTGTTGGTGAGGTTGCTGGCCTTGGGTGGCTTGAGCGTTGGAGGCCATAGTTGTGGCATTTTGAGGTCCAAGTAGTGATCTTTGGTGCCAAGAACCAACCTTTGGTGTGGCATTTTCGTGCCCTTGGGTGTGCTGGACTTGTGTGCAGTATTGGGAGCTCCATAGGCACTTTGAACTACTGACTAAGCTTTGGGGTAAGTCACCTTAACTTGATCATGTGTTTTTATGGCCTAAAGGTGGTATCTTGGTATGTTAATGGGTTTAACATGTAACCAACACATAAGTAAACCTATATATGCTTAAAGATGCATGCTTTAACGTGTACATGTGTTAAAAGTTGGATCTTTGGGCTGGATATTCACGTAATGCAGAAACTGCATTCTATCGTGAGATATCCGGATATTTGTCGAACAGATATCCAGATATCAATATCCGGATATGGTATCCGGATATTGATATCCGGATATGGGATCTGGGTATCCGGATATGGTATATCCGGATATGGTCAGTGTGATATCCGGATATGACATATCCGGATATGTCCCTTCTGATATCCGGATATCCTGGGTTTTCACAGAACAGTAGCCGTGCTGTGTGAACAGTAAGCTATTGGGTGTGTGTGAACCCAAGATTAAGGAAGTTGAACTTCTGTAATTAATGGACTAAGTCAGAATCACATGATTAAGGGCTTATGGCTTTGTTGGAAGCCTTAAGACGTAAAACGTAAAGGAAAGGCTGAAAGTAAACTGGCCTTTGAAGGCCGATGCATGTAAGGTGTAAAACAAAAATTTTACTGCGGAACATACATGCACTCATAGATTCATGCTTTAAGACAGCATGATGTTACCTTGTTTTGGCCTGATCAGTCAGGGAGATGAGATGTCAGGCTTGAAGGGTTCAAACCCTCTAATGGTGATCCACACCACCATTCGTCTATGATGCAAGAACTCTTTCTTGAAAGCCACCAGATGAACACCACAATGAGGCTTGCTATGCGCACAAGTGGTGAAGGTGGAGGCTAGGTATCCTGTTTGGAAAGGTGTACTGAGCTACCCTACAGAATGGTGCATAGATGGAGGAGAGTTGGCTTGGTTTTCAATGAAACCTAAGGTGAGGAACATGTCATATTTATGCGCACCTTTTGGAGAGGAGGAGGGAATTCAATCATTCAAAATGAAAACAAACTTTCAAATTTCTTTGAAAGTTGCGCATGAAACAGTGTGATAAGGTGGAGCTGTTGCAAAACAAACTTTGCCAACAACCTCCAATCTTATCCACATGAATTTAAATTCAAATTAATTTAAAATTAAATTCATAAACTATCATATAGTATATAGTTTTCATGCGCATAATTCAGCCCTAGAAAGGGTCCAAATACATTGAGCAGTTGCATTCAAAATTTGAATCAACTCACCCACTGATTCCCTCAACCACCAAATCTGAATGGAGGTTTGTTTTAAGTGATAAGATAACACTCTTATCACCTAAAAGTGGCGCACCAAACAGCCTAGGGAGAGCCTCCAAAGATGCTTCTTCATCCAAGGAATATGCTCCAATAAGATCCTGTCTTATCCTTTTGTTATGAAACAACTTTTCAAAACCAATTCAAATTCGAATTCAAACACTTGAATTCAAACGTTCAAACATTCAAATTCAAAATTCAAAATTTCAAATTTCAAATTCAAAATTCGAATTTCAAAATTCAAATTCAAATTCAAATTTTAAAATTCAAATTTCAAATTTCAAATTCAAAATTCGAATTTCGAAATTCAAATTCTAAATTCAAATTTCAAAATTCAAATTTCAAATTCAAAATTCGAAATTCAAATATTTGATTATTAATTTAACTAATTAAATTAATTAGTAATGGCTTGGACTATCCAAGCCCATTACTAAACTCCATGCACCACCCACCCATTTAGGTGGGCTTCCAAACAGCTTCTTGGGCTAATAACATTATTAGGCCCAATACCTTTAAAGCTAGTCCATTATGACTACAAGGTGTTAGTGTGTGACCCATTAGGTCCAACTTAGCTACTGACATAACTGGGCTTGGGCCCAACAAGCCCACAACCCAATTAATGACAACACAGAGCACTAGCAATGCTTTGTTGCCCCAGAACTAGTCAGATTAATGACTTGATCAACCTATTGCACATATTTGGTTACCGTATGTATTTCCCTTCGTCTCGGTTATCTTCCCATTAACCTAGGGTAAGGAAATGTATCAACCCCTGCGGTTTAGGGTAAGCTTTATTCGAAATAGGGAATCTTCAATTTACTGACTCTAAAGGCAGATCATCTCATGATCTCTTTTACTATGCATAGATTCCCGAGTCCCTGTAAATGTCATCCCGATTTCTCCGGTTTACAGATAACCTAATCTCTCACAGAGATTTGACGAATTCCTTCAGCTTATTACCCTAGCCCTGTGCCCTTTAAGGACACACCCAACAGTATACCTATGAGTCTCCATGTTTCAGGCAGACGAGGTATACAATCAAAACATGCCTTCAAGAACACAGTCTAGGTAATAACTTCTGGTCTAAGGAAAGACACACCCAAATATAAAGAGATTACTCTAATGACACTATCTGTGAGATTTCCTCATAGAGTCTCTTTTTGGGTCTGTTCAGTGCGAGCTATACTCTTATAGGTCCACCCACGACTTTAGCTAAGATATCTCCATATCTGCAGCTCATGAGGTCTTTACCTTGTATCCATATACAAGTAGAAAAGTCGTACTAGTCTTTACCCGAGATCACTGATCCCCAAACTCAGTGTCTCTAGACTAGGAACATATAATTAGGAATAGACATGCAATATCCTTGAATCCTCATGATCGTGATCTCATCACAGATACTCAAGAGATACATGTTCTATTCCAAGGGGTTTATCCAGTTCATTCATATAATATTAACAGTAATATCGAGACACAATATGAAACTGAATAAATAGTGCTTACATTTATTTGCGACAAACAAAGTTCTACATCTAGTGTCCTTTATTTAATCAAAAGATTGTCTCTAGGACACCCATATGCTAACAAAGGCGTAGTCTTTAAGTTGTATGCTTGTGATGCATAAATATTGATGTATTATTGGTCCATATCAGATTGTGATACTGCTGTTTTTGGACTTGTGAGTGGTTGGACTCTTGGCTTGGATAGCTAGCTTGCAAGGTAAGCTTTCGTGTCCTCGGTTTAGCCATTTTGTTGTTCCACCATGTCCCATGGGGATGGGTTTATGCATGCTGTGTTACATGCTTTATTATTTTGGAAATGTTGTTGAGCTATTTATATGCAATGTGCTTTTATGAGATGCATGTGGTGTCCACCTATACGGTAAGCCTGAGTATGTGGTACATACAAGATGGTGAGGCTGTGGGTGAGGTGCAAGCGGTGTTCCTTGTACTCATGTAGGTATAGACGTATTCCTACATTTCTCTGGCCAGTAGATTTGTTAAGCACACATGGCATGATTAATTGCTGCATCGCATAGTTTTGGAACTTATATTGTAAATACTGTTTTTGAACTTATATTACACATGTAAGTGAGCTTGGGGTGGAAGATCCTTGAGGACCCCTTGTCTTACTGAGATTTCTTGTTTAGAGATCTCACCCCACGTTTGGGGACGCTTATTTCAGGATCAGGTAATGTTGAGGGATCAGGTGGCAGGAGGCCAGAACTGAGTTGATATTTATGATCTGCTGACATGTTGGATGTTGACTGTTGTGATGTTTTCCGCTTTGATTATGTTATTATGTTGAGACTGTTATTGGGCATTGTGCCTTATTCGGTGAGCATGGGGTTTGTCCATGCCACATGGTTTTGTTATTGTCTTTTAATTGAAGTTGTAATTAAAGTATCAGGATTTTGACCCAGGCTACGTGTTGTAGTCCTGCGGCTTTAGATGCTCACTTTATATTTAATCATGAGGTATTTCAGTTAGTTGTCTTGCAATTTACATACAGGCAGTATTTTATGAAATTGATTAAGTAATCAAGTTGGCTAAGGTTAATGACGTCATAATTGAATTAAAGAAAAAGTTATTCTGCATTTTAATTAAGCGTGGCTTAATACGATAGTATGTTAACAATCCGGGTTAACACGGGCTGTTACATTTTATGGTATCAAAGCACTTTCTAGGGAAAAGCCTGTATGTATTGCAATAACTTAGGATGTGTCGTTGCGTGTCTACTTTGCGTTCTCTCTGATTGGTGTGTATTATGATAATGCATATGTGACCACATGGCGTGGGCCTGATCAACTCATTCTTTGTGTAACTTGTGCAGAGTCATGGTACCACCAAGGAGGAACACTAGTACGAGCGAGGATCAATCGGATCCTATCCTGGCTGCATTGGCTGAGATGCATGCGGCCCGACTAGCCGACCAGGAAGCCACGAGGCTGGCAAACCAGGCGATGCTGGACGCTATTCGAGATGCGAACCGGCGAGCCACGGCAGAGGTTCTGGAGGAGAACCGGATGGCCAACATGACTATGATGAGGGTCATGTTGGAGGAGTTGAGGGCTGGTCCTGCTGCTGGCCAGTGTCCTCCACCACCTCCACCGCCGCCACCGCCTCCACCTCCGCCTAGTCAACAGGAGGACACCCAGAGCCAGATGGGTGAGGGCAGTCACTTGACGGGGGCTATGCAGACCGTCCCCATATTTGCTGAGGATCGTGACGAGATCGATCGCCGGCTGAATGCTTTCCGCAAGCATAAGCCACCTTCGTTCGACGGATCTTATGATCCCATTGCTGCTGCCAGATGGCTACAGGCGTTGGATAAGATTTTCCGGATCATGCAGTGCACCGATCCGCAGAAGCTGTTGTTCGCCACTTACATGCTGGAGGGCGAGGCTCACGAGTGGTGAACCAACCTTTCTCACATCTACGAGATGCAGGGTCATGTGATGACGTGGCCATTCTTCGAGGAGAGCTTTCTGGGTCAGTACTTTCCTTATGACTCACAGGAGAGGAAACAGGGAGAGTTTGACCGGTTGGTACAGGGCTCGTTGTCTATCGACGAGTACCTGGCCAAGTTTAATGAGCTGGTCAAGTTCGCTCATTTCCGCATGGCGAGAACGACTCCCGTTTTTCTTGCGGCTAAGTCCCGGAGGGGACTTAATGAGGACATTGCTGGACATCTTGCTGGTTCTGCTTCGAGAGACTTCGGAGCTTTAGTACAGCAGTGCCGCGACATTGAGGACTATTGCCGTGCGAGTCAGGCCAAGAAGGCCAAGATTGAGGTGCCACAGGGTACCGGCGGTTCCACTCCCTGGAGGAACAAATTTTTTGCACACAAGGGCAAGGGCAAACAGTTGGTGGCTAAGCAAGCGCCAAACCTGTTTAAAAAGACTGCTACTCAGGGGAACGCAGCTAGACCTCCTGCTCCCAGATGCTCGGGATGCGGGAAGTCACACTTTGGGCCGTGTTCTACCGGTCAGCTGATTTGTTTCCAGTGTGGCAAGGAGGGCCACTACTCTAGAGATTGCCCGACGACGAGAGTTGCTGCAGTGCAGGCGGTGCCTTTGCAGATGGTTCCTACTGGAGCGCCAGCCGTGCCACCTACTACGGGGCGTGTTTATACTTTGGATCGTCAGCAGTCGGACAGAGCTCCGAACCTGGTCAGAGGTACTGTTACCATTGGTGGTTCAGCTATTGATGTGCTGTTTGATTCCGGGGCAACGCACTCTTTTGTTGCTACCCCTATTGCTGTGGGGCTTGAGTTGCCCAGTGATGTGCTTTCTCCACCGATGCGGGTGACCACCGTCACCGGAGAAAAATGTTTGACCTCCACTGTTCATCGCGATGTAGCGTTTCAGTGGGATGGCCGTGACTTCTCGGTAGATATGATAGGATTGCCGATGGCCAACCTTGAGATTATTCTGGGCATGGATTGGTTGTCCAGAAACTGTGCATTGATTGACTGCTGTGCCAAGAAAGTGGTGATGTCTCCGGGTGGGTCCACAGCCAATTCCTCACCGTTCATTTCAGTCCTGCAGGCGAGGAGGGCCTTGAGAGCAGGGGCATTTGGCTATGTCATGTTGGGAGGTTTGGTGAGTGGGACACAGGAGGATCTCACTGGCATTCCTGTGGTGAGGGAATTCCTCGAGGTGTTTCCCGAGGAGATTCTTGAGTTTCCACCGTAGAGGGAGATAGAGTTCTCCATTGACTTATTGCCTGGTGTGGGGCCTATCTCATTGGCTCCATACCGGATGTCGCCACCAGAGTTGGCGGAGCTGAAGAAGCATATTGAGGAGCTTTAAGCGAAAGATTTTATTCGACCGAGTGTGTCTCCCTGGGGAGCACCGGTCATTTTTGTGAAAAAGAAAGATGGAACCATGCGGTTGTGCACCGACTACAGACAGTTGAACAAGGTGACAATCAAGAACAAGTACCCTCTTCCACGCATTGATGATTTGCTGGATTAGCTCAGGGGTGCTTGCGTGTATTCCAAGATTGACCTCCGGTCCGGTTACCATCAGATACGGGTAAAGCCGGAGGATGTCCCAAAGACAGTGTTTCGCTCGAGGTACGGGCACTACGAGTACTTGGTGATCCCGTTTGGACTCACCAATGCACCTGCAGTGTTCATGGACTACATGAACAGGATTTTCCAGCCGTACCTGGATCAGTTTGTGATCGTCTTCATTGACGACATCTTGATTTACTCCAAGACGGAGGAGGAGCATACTGAGCACTTGAAGATTGTGTTGCAAGTGTTGAAAGATAAAAAGCTATATGCTAAGCCGTCGAAATGCGAGTTTTGGCTCAAGGCGGTGAAATTTCTGGGTCATGTGATTTCTGCTAATGGAGTTGCAGTTGATCCTAACAAGATTGAGGCCGTGATGGACTGGGAGAGGCCCAAGACGGTTACAGAAGTGAGAAGCTTCTTGGGTTTGGCAGGCTACTATAGGAGGTTCATAGAAGGATTCTCCAAGATGGTGCTACCAATGACTCGCCTTACCCGAAAGGAGACTACATTCGTGTGGACACATGAGTGTGAGGAGTGTTTCCAGGAGTTGAAGGAGAGACTGACTACTGCTCCTGTGTTAGTCCTTCCTGATCCTGCGGAACAGTTTGAGTTATACTGCGATGCCTCTGGAAAGGGGCTAGGCTGTGTGTTGATGCAGAAAGGGAAAGTTGTTGCCTATGCTTCAAGACAGTTGAAACCTCATGAGGAGAACTACCCGACTCACGTCTTGGAGTTGGCAGCCATTGTTTTTGCTTTCAAGAATTGGAGGCATTACCTGTTTGGCATGAAGTTTGCTGTATTCAGTGATCACAAGAGTCTGAAGTATCTGTTTGACCAGAAGGAGTTGAACATGAGACAGCGAAGATGGATGGAGTTCTTGAAGGACTATGACTTTGAGTTGAGGTACCATCCTGGCAAGGCCAATGTGGTAGCCGATGCTTTGAGTCGAAAATCCGTGAGCTTATCCAGCTTGATGATGAGCGACTACGAGGTGATCGAAAAGTTCAGAGACTTGAGAGTGAACTCCTTGTTTGGGGGTGCACTGCTCGAAATGGAAACAGCATAAGTGATTAATGAGCTGATGGAAAAGATTAAAGAGGCGCAAGTGCAAAGAGAGTGCCTTGATTATGTGAAGAACCAGGACGGTGTGTCTTGGAACGAGGATGGATTATTACTGTTTCAGAAGAGGATTGTTATTCCTCGAGGGCCATTGACCGAAGAGGTTATGATAGAGGCTCATAAGGGCCGGTTTACTATCCACCCTGGTGCCACGAAAATGTACCAGGACTTAAAAAGAAACTTTTGGTGGCCGGGCATGAAGAAGGACATAGCGGTCTACGTGTCCAAGTGCCTTATTTGTCAGAAAGTGAAGATTGAGCACCAGAAACCAACTGGTAAACTTCAACCTCTCGAGATTCCACAGTGGAAGTGGGAGAGTATTTCCATGGACTTCGTGGTGGGATTGCCTAAGACTCAGACTGGTTGTGACTCTATTTGGGTCATAGTGGACAGATTGACCAAGTCTGCCCATTTTCTTCCAGTGAAGGTGAGCTTCACTACAGAGCAGTTGGCCAAGCTTTATGTCCGCGAGATTGTGAGGCTTCACGGGGTGCCCGAGAGTATCATCAGTGATAGGGACCCGAAGTTCACATCTCGGTTCTGGGAGGCGCTGCAGGAGGCTTTTGGTACGCAGTTGAGATTGAGTACCGCCTATCACCCTCAGACTGACGGTCAGACTGAGCGGACCATCCAGACATTGGAGGACATGTTGAGAGCTTGCACATTGGAGCAGGGTTCTGCATGGGGTAGGTACCTTCCGTTGGTAGAATTCTCGTACAACAACAGTTTTCATGCTAGTCTGGGCATGGCACCCTACGAGGCGCTGTATGGTAGGAGGTGTCGGACTCCTACTTGCTGGTCCGAGGTTGGAGACAAGGAGCTATTTGGCTTGGACTTTGTCCAAGATACTACCCAGCAGATCCAGATGATCAGAGAAAAGTTGAAGCAGGCGCAGAATCGCCAGAAAAGCTACTATGATGTCAAGCATCGACCACTGGAGTTCAGTGAGGGTGAGCACGTGTTTGTGAAACTTTCACCTGTCACCGGTGTTGGACGGGCACTCGGCGTGAGGAAGTTGAGCCCGCGATTCATTGGGCCCTACCAGATCCTTGGTAGAGTAGGACCAGTTGCCTATCGACTCGCCTTACCTCCGAACTTAGCCAACATCCACGACGTGTTTCACGTGTCTCAGCTTCGGAAGTACATAGCAGACCCTTCGCACGTGGTGCAGCCGGATGATGTGGAGGTTCGGGAGAACCTAAAGACTCCCGTCGGACCACTCAAGATTCTCGATCGAGGCGAGAAACAGCTCAGAAGCAAGATCATTCCGATGGTCAAGGTGCAGTGGACTGGGCGTAGTCCCGAGGAGTGCACGTGGGAGAGAGAGGATGAGCTTCTCCGACAGTATCCCGACTTTCGAGACAGGTATGTTTCTGATTTTGAGGACAAAATCCTTAAAAAGGTGGGGTGAATGTAAGAACCCGCACCGCTAATTAAGGTAATTAGTGAATTAATTATAATTATTAGGAAATAATTCCATAATTGACCCTAATAATTATTATGAGGCTTTAATAATTACAATTAGTGGGTAAGAATGCTGAAAGTCGCTTTTCGGAAGAAAAGCGCAGACACCGGTTCTGCTACTCGGTATAAATGCGTACCGAAAAAGTATCCCGGAAAATTATAACGAATGCATGATAATTACTAGAATATTATGTAGGACTTGTAAAACAAGTTTCAAGTCAAAATGACGTAATCTGATGCCAGAACTGATACTGGCTATGGAAAAGCGCGTACCGGAAAGGTGCTCCGAAAAATAAAATAAAAATATGACAAATCTTAGAAAAATGCGTAGGTATAGATTCCAAAGTTTGGGATCAAGATCTTTTACTTTGCTATTAAGGCTAATATTGCGCGTTAAGTGGCCTTGTGCCTATAAATAGACACACTTAGGGCACAAAACCCTAGGCATATTCATTTTGTACGTGGGAGGCTGCTGTTTTCTGAGAGTGAGCACTAGTCCATTGCCTCCCTCACTCCCCTTCATCATTTCTTGAACCTTAGGCCCTCTCCTTCACTCCTCTTCTTCTAAACACTTGAGAGCATGCAAGGTGAGGAAGTGTGAGTGTGAACTTCTGAGTTTCCAGCCTTTGTGTGTTGGTGAGGTTGCTGGGCTTGGGTGGCTTGAGCGTTGGAGGCCATAGTTGTGGCATTTTGAGGTCCAAGTAGTGATCTTTGGTGCCAAGAACCAACCTTTGGTGTGGCATTTTCGTGCCCTTGGGTGTGCTGGAATTGTGTGCAGTATTGGGAGCTCCATAGGCACTTTGAACTACTAACTAAGCTTTGGGGTAAGTCACCTTAACTTGATCATGTGTTTTTATGGCCTAAAGGTGGTATCTTGGTATGTTAATGGGTTTAACATGTAACCAACACATAAGTAAACCTATATATGCTTAAAGATGCATGCTTTAACGTGTACATGTGTTAAAAGTTGGATCTTTGGGCTGGATATTCACGAAATGCAGAAACTACATTCTGTCGTGAGATATCCGGATATTTGTCGAACAGATATCCGGATATCAATATCCGGATATGGGATCTGGGTATCCGGATATGGTATATCCGGATATGGTCAGTGTGATATCCGGATATGACATATCCGGATATGTCCCTTCTGATATCCGGATATCCTGGGTTTTCACAGAACAGTAGCCGTGCTGTGTGAATAGTAAGCTGTTGGGTGTGTGTGAACCCAAGATTAAGGAAGTTGAACTTCTGTAATTAATGGACTAAGTCAGAATCACATGATTAAGGGCTTATGGCTTTGTTGGAAGCCTTAAGACGTAAAACGTAAAGGAAAGGCGTAGTCTTTAAGTTGTATGCTTGTGATGCATAAGTATTGATGTATTATTGGTCCATATCAGATTGTGATACTGCTATTTTTGGACTTGTGAGTGGTTGGACTCTTGGCTTGGATAGCTAGCTTGCAAGGTAAGCTTTCGTGTCCTCGGTTTAGCCATTTTGTTGTTCCACCATGTCCCATGGGGATGGGTTTATGCATGCTGTGTTACATGCTTTATTGTTTTGGAAATGCTGTTGAGCTATTTATATGCAATGTGCTTTTATGAGATGCATGTGGTGTCCACCTATACGGTAAGCCTGAGTATGTGGTACATACAAGATGGTGAGGCTGTGGGTGAGGTGCAAGCGGTGTTCCTTGTACTCATGTAGGTATAGACGTATTCCTACATTTCTCTGGCCAGTAGATTTGTTAAGCACACATGGCATGATTAATTGCTGCATCGTATAGTTTTGGAACTTATATTGTAGATACTGTTTTTGAACTTATATTACACATGTAAGTGAGCTTGGGGTGGAAGATCCTTGAGGACCCCTTGTCTTACTGAGATTTCTTGTTTAGAGATCTCACCCCACGTTTGGGGACGCTTATTTCAGGATCAGGTAATGTTGAGGGCTCAGGTGGCAGGAGGCCAGAACTGAGTTGATATTTATGATCTGCTGACATGTTGGATGTTGACTGTTGTGATGTTTTCCGCTTTGATTATGTTATTATGTTGAGACTGTTATTGGGCATTGTGCCTTATTCGGTGAGCATGGGGTTTGTCCATGCCACATGGTTTTGTTATTGTCTTTTAATTGAAGTTGTAATTATAGTATCAGGATTTTGACCCAGGCTACGTGTTGTAGTCCTGCGGCTTTAGATACTCACTTTATATTTAATCATGAGGTATTTCAGTTAGTTGTCTTGCAATTTACATACAGGTAGTATTTTATGAAATTGATTAAGTAATCAAGTTGGCTAAGGTTAATGACGTCATAATTGAATTAAAGAAAAAGTTATTCCGCATTTTAATTAAGCGTGGCTTAATACGATAGTATGTTAACAATCCGGGTTAACACGGGCTGTTACACCTTACCTCCGAACTTGGCCAACATCCACGACGTGTTTCACGTGTCTCAACTGCACAAGTTTGTAGCGAATCCTCCGCACGTGGTGCAATCGGATGATGTGGAGGTTCGGGAGAACCTAAAGGCTCCCGTCGGACCACTCAAGATTCTCGATCGTGGCGAGAAGCAGCTGAGGAGCAAGATCATTTCGATGGTCAAAGTACAATGATCGGGAAGAATTCCTGAAGGGTATTTTTGGGAGCGAGAGAATGAGTTTCTCCGGCATTATCCCGAGCTTCGAGACATGTATGTTTCTGATTTTGAGGACAAAATCCTAAAAAGGTGGGGTGAATGTAAGAACCTGCACCATTAATTAAGGAAATTAATTAATTAGATATGAGAATTATGAAATAATTCCATAGTTGAACCTAATAATTATTATAAGGCTTTAATAATTTTAGTAAGTGAGTAATAATACTGAAAGTCGCTTTTCTGACGAAAAGTGCAGATACCGGTTCTGCTACTCGGTATAAATGCGTATCGGTGAAGTATCTCGGAAAATCATAATAAGTTCATGAATATTCCTAGAAAAATATATAGGACTAGTAAAACAAGTTTCAAGTCGAAATAATGAGAACTGGTGCCAGAACTGATACTGGCTATGAAAAAGCGCGTACCGGAAAGGTGCTGCGAAAAATAAAATAAAAATATGATAAATCCTAGAAAAATGGCTAGGTTCAGAATCCAAAATTTGAGATTAAAATGATAAGCGTAGCTATTAGTGCTAATACACTGTAGTTAGAGTTAATGAGACTATAAATAACTTTTGGCACAAAGACCTAGGTTAATTCCCTTTGTTCCTACGTAGAGTTTTCTGACTTTCATGGCTGCCATGAGCTCCTTGTGTTGTTCTTGCCACCCTTCTCTCAAAAACCCAACCTTCTTCATCATTTCTTCTTCTTTGAGTTAGCCAACCTTGCTACAACTTGAAAAGGGGTCACTTGGAGGCTGAAAGGTCCTTGCTTGGGTGTGTTGTAGTTGCTGACTTTGGAGTGTGGGGGTTGTCTTTGAGTTTGGGTGGTGTGGGAGTCATTCCTTTGGTTGTGGGGAGCTCTAAGTGGTAGCCTTGGTGAAGAAAAACCAAGTCTTGTGTGTCATTTTCGTGTCCTTGTGTAGTCTAAACCTTGAGGCTAGTGAGAGAGCTGCAAGATCACCATTTGCTTCTGTTTTGAAGCCTTGGGTATGTTTCTTGCCTTGATCATGCATTTTTCTTGTTTAAAGGTTGAGTCTTGCCATGTTAATGAGTGGTTTAAGTAACTAACATGATCATGAACCTATAAGGGTATAAAAATGCATGTTTGAATGTCTAGAAGTGTTAAAAGTTGAAGCTTATAGGAAAAACTCTTGAAAAAAATGCATTTTTGGCTTTCTGTCACAAAATATCCCGATATTGGAAAACCAATATCCGGATATTGATATCCCGATATTGGAAAACCAATATCCGGATATTGATATCCCGATATTGATATCCGGATATTCCTCCAGAAATATCCGGATATTGATATCCCGATATTCCTTTGGCAATATCCCGATATTTTGGTCGGGGCAGCAACAAACCGATTTTAGTAAAAACTCAATATCTTGAGGAACAAAGCTCCAAATTGAGTGCTGCTTGGACCTATGTGAAGCTAACACATAGGGCTACAACTCTGTAAAATTTCGTTTCAATTGGATAATTTTTTTGATTGTAGTGTCGACTTTAAGTTGCATTTTGGTTGCTGGAAATCCGTTGGCAGTAGTCATCTTGCGTAAAACATAACCGAACTTATACAACTCCGATTGAGACATATAATATGTCGTTGTAAATTTAGAGATGTCTAGTTTAACATATTAAAATCTTAGAATTTTTGGTAAAGTACTGCAATTAAATTTTTAAAAAGAGTAAACATAGTTTAATACTTAAGGCTTTGAGAAAAGCTTGCAGTAAGCAGAAATGAGAAAGAAAACGTATTCATTTTGACATGAAATTATAGAGCATGAGTATTGATGATATTCTGGTATAAACAGATTGTGATTACGTTGTTTGATGACTTTGAGCTTATGTGGACTCCTGGCTTGGATAGTTAGCTTGCAAGGTAAGCTTTTGTGTCCTCGGCTTTGCCACTGTTGGTTCCACCATGTCCCATGGGGGGATGGTTTATATGCATGATGTTGTTTTCATGTATTATTTGATAAATGCTGTTGAGCTATTATATGTGAGTGCCTTTATGATATGCATGTGGTGTTCCACCTATACGGTAAGCCTGAGTATGTGGTACATACAAGATGGTGAGGCTGTGGGTGATGTGCAAGCGATGTTCCTTGTACTAACTATAGGTAATATACATATTCCTACATTTCTCTGGCCAGTAGAATAGTTAAAACACACATGGCATGAATATCTGTTGCACTGCATTGAGTTTTGGAACTTATATTGTTAAACTGTTTTTGAACTTATATTACACATGTAAGTGAGCTTGGGGTGGAACATCCTTGATGACCCCTTGTCTTACTGAGATTTCTTTTTAGAGATCTCACCCCACGTTTGGGGCACCATTTCATTTTCAGGTAAGGCGAGGGTTGAGACCTCTAGCGGTAGGAGGCCAAAGCTTAGCTGATATATCTACTTTATGATGATTATGCTTGGATGCTGGATATGTCTGTTGCTATTTTGCTGTTAGCTTTATTATTATGTTGTTGCTGTTGAGGCTTGATGGGCTTTGTTGCCTTATTTGGTAAGCATGGGGATTGTCCATGCATGCTGCATTGATTGACTACGTTTTATTTTAGATTTGAGTTGTAATAACGTATCAGGATGATGGTCTGGACTACGTGTTGTAGTTCCGTGATTTAGATACACACAGTTAATCTATTTTATGAGGTATTCCAGTTAGCTGTCTTTTGCAATTTACATACGGACAATGTTTTGGAAAATGAATTAAGTAATTCAAATTGGTAATGATAATGACGACATAATTGAAAAAAAAAAGATATTCCGCAATTTTTAATTAAGTGTGGCTTAATATGATGACATGTTAACAAACTGGGTTAACACATGGTGTTACACTAAGTACAAAAAAGAAATTAATAATATATGAGCATTGAGCCATCTAGGGGTGTTCGCGGTCTAGATGGGATCGGTTTTGGAAGCAAAAATCATCTGATCCAATACCTTCGTTTTGATCATTTAATCATACATTCGGTTTGGATTTTTTCGAATCCGATCCAATCCAATTTTTTTTTTGTTTGGATATTGGATCAGTTTTCGGTTTTTTGAAATTTGTTTCATAACTATTGTGCAAATAATACCTTTTGTATATATTGACTGTGTAAATTTTTTTTTTTGAAATACAAAAGCATCCATAAACGATAATATAGTTTTTTTTTTTTTAGTTATGAGATATGAAGATCTACATAGATGAAATTTTGTTGATGAGATGTGATCAAGTTTTTTCTTGGGTGTAGTTGATGGGTTAACAGGTATTGAGTTTAGAAATTTTTTGGCTTTGATTGGGAAAAAGCCCAAGTAGGTAAAGGAAAATTAATATATTGGATCTATTTGGATTGGATCGGTTTTCATCAACCCATCCGAAAAATGATCCAATCCAATTAAAATTTGCGATTTTTTTTCGATTTCCGATTTATTCGGTTATCGGTTTTTCGGTTCGGTCACGCGATTTGAATCGGTTTGAATTGATTGATGAATACCCATAGAGCCATCTTCCCATACCTTTACATTAACAGAACACAATGGATATGTGTTTTGTGTGCAAAACTATTGAGCATCCCATTTTCTGCCTTCTAATTCTAAATATATAAATTATAAGAAAATAACATATATGCTACCGTGGATGAATCTTTGTGTCAATCATGGGATCCCAAGCCAGCGACATTGCTCTTCTCTTCTTTCTATAACTAATAGCGTGAAAGGTATATATAATCAGTTGAAAGCATTACATGCGCCTCTCAATGTCTTTGCCACAAAGATATCTTTAGGGCATTTTACCTTGAACTCAAAAAAATGACAGTCCTTGTTTATATTTCAACTTGAGATTAACGTGCAGATGAACAGGTGAACATGATAGACCTGAATATTGGATATCTCTATTGAAAAACTGGAAAATAATGTCTGTATGCTTTTTTGTGTTAGAGAAATTATTCAGCAAGGATTTCAGATAAGTCTCGTTCTTGTCCCAGTTAATTTGATCTTAGTAGTTTCTAGCATGCAATTCATTTCTTTTTCAGAGATTCTAGCATTTCTGATGGGATGTTTATTTGTAATTGGAGATGCTTTTAACTAGGGCAAAATGGAGATATTGATCATATTTATAACAATTTTTTTTTTTTTATAACAATTTTAAGAATGGACTTGGATGGAAAAACCTATGAGTGATTTTAGATGAAACCATAGGGGTATTTTGAACTTTTATCTTGAATTAAATAGTCATACTGGTTACCGATGCTCTTGTTCTCACATGGAATCAACCATTGCAAAATGACACCCCAAATGAGACAAAATTTGAAATACTTGGGCTTCAAGCAAAAATGGATTAAAAAATACACGGTTTTGATGAACTAATAAAATTGTAACCCACAAATAAACCATTCATTAATTACATAGGAGTCTGCCTACATTAAATTCATACCTAAATGACACGAGTTTATATTTTCCCATATCCTAGTTCACCATCCAATCTTGCTTCAGCTTCCACCGAGTCTTTTATAGCTATTTCAATCTCTTCCTTCAGCCTCTTCTTTTTCATCTTCAGAACTTCCACGTTCCGCTTTCTCTTTTTCACCAGCTCAGCTATCTCAATATAATTTTTCGTATCTAAAGCAGATTGAACATAGGGTTCCAGCCAAGTCAATTCGAACCTACATATCTCAAGTTCCTCCCATAAAATTTGAAGATGCTTACAAGCATCATCATTCATATCTTTCACCTTTTTTGTCTTCAAAAAATGCAGAACTCGACCCAAAGCTGTGAATGCCCATTCAATAAACTTACTAGTCCTCTTCCGCAGGCATTCAATAAGTGAGGGATGTCGTGAACATACTTCTTCTAATAGTGGAACAAATGCTTTTTCTATTTTTGCTAAACCCCTGAAATCTATGAGCTCATCATAATGAGGCCGAGTATATTTCCTCGTTTAAAGTATTATCACTGCTCTCTACTCCCTCAGCACAAACTCGTGGAGAATCTCCTCTGACATCAGTTTTGCTAACTGCTTGATCTACTTGTTTTTTATCTTCTGACTTGTTGATAGAAAACTCAACTTTGATTATACAAGTATCATTCACGATAAACCCACGGCTGGGATCCCAAAGTTCATCTAAAGGTATGAAAGATATGAAACCCCAGTCAATCTCTCTTGGATTGATGTTGAGTTCAAGTTCTGAAAAGTCGATATATCAAGAGTCAATTGTGTTGGAATAAAAGTAAAACGATAAGATGAATTAAAGGTACACAATGGTTCCGTACATGTAGCCAATTAAATGAAATAAATCAAATGACTTAACCGTCACACTAAGCCTACATGTAGGATACAACACTAGGTTAGGGTATAAATGATATAGAGCTGATCAATGTTATTAAACCCGGACCGGTGATCGACCTGGTCGGGGTACCGGGTCAGTGGGTCACTGGTTCAACCGCATGAACCGGATATGTATATAAATTTATATTTTATATTTAATTATATAATAAATATTTTAAATGATGGAAATAAACCAAGAATCAAATATAGCTTAGTGGTATAATTCTATTAAATGATATATATATATATATATATATATATATATATATATATGGGGAACCGTAACAACTAAGTTTGTGTTACTACCATGTTACTACCAGTTTCAATCCACCGTTAGCTCGCTTATGTTTATAACGGTTATATTTTTTTCATTTTTAAATTTTTTTCCCCAAATTTAAAGTGAAAGCATTAAATATGAGAAATCATGACCATACAAAAGTGAAAATAAATATAAAATATTAAATCTGGGGAATCATGACCATACAAAGATGAAAATAAATATAACCGTTGGATCAACATAAGCGATCTAACGGTGAACCACTTTCGACCGGTAGTAACATGGTTAAACACAATTTGGTTGTTACAATATCCTTCCCCTATATATATATATATATATATATATTAAATGGTGCACATTAACCAACAAACAAACTCAGCTTAGTGGTAAGTTGTTGTTAGATATACTAAGGTGACTCGAGTTTGATTCCCAGCAGCTGCAACTTTGGAATTATTTTGTCTAAGACCGGTCCACCGGTTCGACGGTTAATACCGGTTGAACCGCGGTTCACGGCCGGTTCAACGGGTCAATACCGGGTTGATGACATATCCGATCCGTTGCAAGAATCGGACCAATTGATGGGCCGGTTTCCGGGTTAACCGGTCCGACCGGCCCGTGACTCGAGTTTGATTCCCAGCAGCTGCAACTTTGGAATTATTTTGTCTAAAACCGGTTCGACGGTTAATACCGGTTGAACCGCGGTTCACGACTGGTTCACCGGGTCAATACCGGGTTGATGACATATCCGATCCGTTGCAAGAATCGGACCGGTTGATGGGCCGGTTTCCGGGTTAACCGGTCCGACCGGCCGGGCCGGGCCGGTTTTCTCAACACTGGAGCTCATAGTATGATTGGAGAGTGGAAGCTTTTGTAGTAGCTTTATTCAATCAATTAGCAACTAGTAATGTTCTTATAATATTAACATACATCTAAAACAAACGATTTTTACATGCATATTTCTGCCGGTTGAATAAAGTATATAATAATACTCACGATAGAGTCAAATGAGTATAAGAAACTTTTTTTTTTTTTTTGAATACAAGTAGAAATTGAATACAACCTTTAAAAGCTTAAGAAAAACATTTATCATTCACCAAAAAATAATATTGCAAAAACATGCAACTTAAAAAATAGAAGAAAACAAAGAAAATGAAACCGAAAAGGAGGTAAGGGGAGAGAGAAATATGAAAAATACCTTTTGTAATTGTCATTGTGCCATTGATCTGATTAATTAGAGCCAACTTGAACTCAACAAATTTGTTCCAATCAGAAGGCAAATGATCAAGATCTCCAACATCCAAACAAATTGACAAGGAGTCTGCTTTGTTCCCTTTTGGAAAAATAAGAATCCGGCTGAAAGAAAAGACCAAAACATACCAAAAAATTTTGCACAAATGAAATCTTCATGTCAAACAACACAAACATGTATATAGTAAACATGAATTCATGCAAGCACCATGAATGGCCGAAGACGAAGAAACTCGGAGAGCATCTAAACTCGAATTTAGATAAGTTCGGAATCGTCCATGTGAGCTTCTCCAACGTTTTATCCCTTGTGATTTTATTCTCCATTTCTACAACCTGAAGCCACCAGTGCACTAACATTAAGGAGGAAAAAAAAGAGTTTTATTTAGTGAATGAAAGATCAAGAATTGGCAGAAAAAACAAAGTACCTTCGGATGAATATGTGACAAGCAGAGAGAGAGAGTCAAAGTGAGAGTTATGCTAAGACTGTTAGAAAATAATAGTTTGATGTTATAATGGGTCAGTTTCAGGTAGTTTAATGAGTCAGTATAACTTGTCTCTTAATTGTTACGTTTTTTTGTTTTAGTTTCTAGTTTATATTAAGCTGGGGTCAGTTTATGAAATATGAATTCCCTCTTCAAATATTGTGAATTATTTTCTACTTCTTATTTTCTTTTAACTTCACATGGTCGGGTTATTGATTCTTAAAATGTATTTAAATTTGAATGTCTCAAATTAGAATTCTGAATTAGTCAATGTAAAATAGAAAACTTAGATAAAAAAGTAGATATATTAAGAGTGAATTGTATTGAATTAAAAATAAAATGATACGATTCTCAAAGGGATATATGTTTACAAGTACACACTCGGTCACTGCTTGGAGGAGAGTTGATCCCAAAAGGCTAGCCATTAAGTGAAAAACCCTAATGACTTTATACCGTCACACCAAGTTTCCATGGAGAATATAACACCATGGTTGGGTTGTCACAGATAAGATCACAGATATTAAATAATTAAATAATTAAATGGTGTTTTACACTAACCACATATATGAGAAGGAAAGAAGGAATCATGAAAATTAAGGAATTACTAAAGGATAAGAAAGAGCTAAAGAGGCCATCAGTTGTTAATAAGTTACAAATCCTCAATGTAAAATTTCCAACAAACACGTTTCATTCACCATTTAAAAATCAAGACAACAAGAAATTGAAAACCAAGAGGAAAAGGAGGGAAGGGAAGAGAGAAACAGAAGTATGGAATATACCTTTTATTTTTGTCATGTTATATTTACAAATTTTTTTTGTCACTCTCTTTCCTCCTTTATCTATCTCTTTCTCTCTCTTAAATGACACAACTTTTTTTACAACCTCTAATAACCATTTACCATTGATTTCTGCCAATCAACGCTTATCATTTATTGTGAATTAATAATTAATTAATGAGTTTAATTTTCGAAAATCATAACCGTTGATTGGCGGAAATTAACAGTGTTAAGATATGGTTATAAGAGGTTGTAAAAAAAATGTTGTAAGTATAACCTACCTCATTTTTTTCATAACCAAACATTAATATTTCCTCTTTTTTTACGGATAATTCAAATATCCTTTCTCCATATAGTGGTTAAGGTTACTATTTTAAAAAATATAGTGGTTACGGTTATCATTTAAAGGCTACGGTTACGGTTATCATTTAAAGGCTACGGTTACGGTTATCATTCAAATATCCTTTCTCCATATAGAGGTTACGGTTATCATTTAAGGTTACTATTTTAATTATGGTACAATGATTTTTTTATTTTTTTAAAGAATACCTTGCATTGTGAAAATCTATTTGGTCATAAGGTCAAAACTCAAAAAGGAATTAAGATTCAATAGTAGTATGGTGCGGATGTATAGAACCCAAACTGTATGGATGATTTTGCTATCTCGAATCAGCTCATAATTCGTGTCTGAATTTCCAACCCTTAATTCCTATATATCTAAACAAAATAATTTAAAATGTTGAATCTTACCAAGCCTTTTAATATGCTGAAAGATTTTACAATATATCAACGACGGTTATAGATTTAAAAAGATAAAATTTCTATCCGTGGATGTTATTATATTAATTCAAGCATACACAAGAACACCGATGGATGAAATTAAAATCTTCCTATGACCCTGAATGTAATTTTTCATAATGATACCTCAAAAGGATCAATACATATATGACATATAAAACATTACTCATAATAAGAGTTCGAGAATAAGGAGTACCTGTTTGAGCTATTAGATATACTGAACAAATTATGAGCGGTTCTTCTTGCTAGGATCTTCCTCTCTTTACGGCCTATTCCGAAATTGGCCGCCTGCAACGTGAGCATGACGGATAATGGGGCTTAACCCTAATATAAATAGGATAGTGATGGGACCTAGCAAAACCCTATTCAAAAGTGTGTCTGATGGGTCCACCCATCACAGAAGCCCAATTAGAGACTAACTCCTACACTATGATGCCCAACTAGGCCCAATACCAACAGCCCAACTCAATATAATCACAAAGGGCAAATTAAAATAACAAAATTGGAATATCTATTAACCCGATTAATTTTAAAAAATAAAATTAATTAATTATTATTATCCACATAAATAGAATTTTCTAATATTCTCCGACTTGGGCAATATTAATTAATTTGATATTATTTTGAAAATAATTTTATTTTGAAAATCACTCTATTAATAACTTCAAATTATTTGAGGAAGGGTATTGTAACAACCAAGTTGTGTTACTACCAATCAATCTCACCGTTAAATCGATTATGTTGATCAACGGTTATATTTATTTACATCTTTGTATGGTTATGATTCCCCATATTTAAAGTGAAAGCATGAAATATGGAAAATCATAACCATACAAAGGTGGAAATAAATATAAAGTATTAAATTTGGGAAATCATGCCATACAAAGATGGAAATAAATATAACGGTTGGATCAACATAATCGATCTAACGGTGAGATTGATTGGTAGTAACATGATCGTAACACAACTTGGTTGTTACAATATCCTTCCCCAAATTATTTTACGTGGCCACGATTTTGAAAAACAATATTCCAATTCCAATACCAATACCAGCATCTCAACACAATTCAATCCAACATAACCCCATCATAGGAACATGGTGATCAATATACCAAAAATATCATAGCATATGACCTTCCATACACACGTACAATTAGTATTACACATTCATGAATCAGGGCCTAGTAGTGTAGAAAGAATTAGAGCCAAAATGTGATCAACAATTTAATACACTAATTCTTATTGGTTAACACGAGCTGTCGAACTCGCGCAAATTAATTAAATCAGGTTTATTAAAATTTTATAGTAAAATGTCAACCTGAGTCGTCTCTCAAGGAGTTTGCAAGAAACTTAATCGCTCAGTTATAAAAATAAAAATAAAACAAAAACCAAATGAAAGCGGAAACTAAATGAAACAGAAACTAAATGAAACAAGAACTAAATAAAAATGAGTATAAAATAAAAATGGAAATCAAATAAAAATGGGAACTAACTAAAGGAGAAACTAAGTAGAAACAGAAACTAAAGAAAATGGAAACTAAAATGGGGGGTTTTAATATAATTGTCAATTTAAATGAAAATAAAAAATAAAATAATAAACGAGAATAATCAAATTAAAAGCAACCAACCCAAGAATTAGGATTCCAAAAATATCCATCATTAGACAAATAATTACCAAATTGTGGTTCACCCTAAGCGAATCGGAATCCATACATTTGCTTAAGAAACCCTCTCTAGACGATCGCCTAGCGTTTGGTCCAATACGGCGCGTCTACTCGCGCAACTGCGGAGTATCAACCTATTCGACTTGAGTTCATTGGGTTAGTCAATCTAACCATTAAATTTAATGGTTAATCTCTTTCTCAAAAACACAGTCTTGAATCTCAGATTGAACACACACAATCGCGCGATGTCAAACCGAGTTGGAAAGAGAAACGAATTGGGTTCAAAATGAGGCGCAGGTCCTCAGCATTCAACCATGGAATCCTCAACCCTTAATTAGTTGATTAAAGAAAAGAGAAGAGAATAACGATGAAAATTATATTAATTTTAAAATTGTAAAATTCAAATTCAAATGAAAGATGATCCACAAGGTCCCCAACTTTTGCCCTTTTAACTCCTAATCAAGCTGGGCTTCGGGATCTAGAAATCAAACCCAAAATAAAATAAAATAAAATATTAAAACATGACCTTGGGCGCTAAACACATTGGGTTCTAATTAAATTTAGAAATCCAAACGTCAAAATAAATTTCTAGCAAAACATGCCCATCTTGGGCTCAGATTTCGACCATCTTCCCGTTCGAATTGGGCTTCAGTGGCGGAAATAGAGATTGTAGCCCTTTATGTTAGCTGCAAAACGCAATAAGAACATAGTCAATCGGCCATATGTAGAGTGAGATATATCCAAAATACGAGAGTGGTGTAAATCTGAAAAATTCTCACAAAAATCAATTAAAATCTAGAATTCTAATTTGACGACTTTTATTTAACTCAAATAAATCCAAAAAATATTAACCAAGAATAATAAATAAGTGTAACAAAATATGTATTATCATCGGTCCTCAATGTAATTTCTCAACAAGAAATTCATTAGTGCAATTTCTACGCAACATGAAATTACACTTCATAATGCAATTTTTTAATAACATGAAATTGCATTATCGCAATTTCTAAACAATATGAAATTATTTTTTCCAATCCAATTTCTTAACTACATGAAATTGAATTAACGCAATTTCCGAACAACATGAAATTGCACAGGTTATATAAACCAATATGTCACAATCAAGAAAAGTTGTGCCATCATTGCACAAGTTATATAAACCAATATGTCACAATATAACAGAGATCTCAAAGTTGTGCCATCCAGTCATCTTTAAGCTCACAACATGCTTAAAGGTACTATTCCATACAAATATTTCTCAGCCGACAGGAGAAAAAACAATAATAATGATCATCAATTGTTAAAATTCAAACAAACTCACAAAAATCATCATCAACTTGCATAACCAAAAAAGCAAACTAAATATAACTTGGACCCAATACTAATTATGCAAAGCTCCAAAAAAAATAAAAATACTAATTATGCTTAAGTGAGAGAAAATTATATATAAATATCTAAAATTTATCCATTTTGGACAGATAAATTATATATCTCCATAATTCCAACATAAAGGCATCACATGTGATTTTCAAAATTTATCACACAAGAATTTTTATTATATTTGCACGATGAATTACAACTAATGTCAAACCCTTTATGTGATCCAATTACTCTTAATATTAGGGGTGTTCATCAACTGATCAAAACCGATTCAAACTGCGGTGACCGAATCGAAACATCGATAACCGAATAAAGCGAAAATCGAAAAATCAAAAACCGAAAAAATCACAAATTTTGAGTGGATTGGATCAGTTTTCGAACTGGTTGATGAAAACTGATCCAATCCAAACCGATCCAATATATTAATTCCCCTCTTCCTACTTGGGCATTTTCCCAATCATAGCCCAAAATTTTTTAAACCCAAGATCCATTAATCCATCAACTAAACCTAAGAAAAAATCTAGTCACATCTCATCAACAAAATTTCATATGTGTAGAGCTTCATATCTCATTGCCGCAAAAATAACTATATCATCAAAATGTTTTTCTATTTAAAAAAATTACAAAACTAATATATACAAAAGATGTTATTTGTACAATAATCATAAAGCAAATTTTAGGATTTTCAAAAAAACCGAAAACCGATCCAATCAAAACTGAAAAAATTTGGATCGATATCGGATTGGGTCGGATTTGAAAAAATATCAAAACCGAATGGATGATTACATGATCAAACCGAGGGGATTGGATCGGATGATTTTTGCTTCCCAAACCAATCCAATCCAGACTGTGAACACCCCTACTTAATAGTTAATATATAATTGAAATAATTGAGGGTGCTAAGGTTGATCCCTAATTAAATGAAATTATATGGATCACTTGACATTAATTTCCAAACCCAAATTATTGCTTCAGACCGTATGCAATAATACCAAATTATTCAAATTATTCATCTCAATATTGTTAATACATACAATCAAATCAGTATAATATATGACATAAAAGCTTGTCTAATTTAATTAACACGGTGCATAAATATTAACCTTCAGTCATGGGTTGAGAACATGTTATACCCATTTACCTTTCTTTTTGCCATATGCAATAAATGTCAAATTATACAGTAACTTTACTTCCTTTTATTCAATAAAATGATCCAATAGCACCACCAAATGGAGTAAATATTAATTTTTATATGTTAAGCTACGATCAAATATCTCGATGCAAAATATGATTAGTTGCATTTATTATATTGTTAATCACAAATCACAATGCAATATAGAACAATCAAAGAGACAAAAATTATTGCAACAATGTTTTTGTAGTGCCAAAAACCAATGATGGTGAACTAGTCATAAATGTTCCTATTAAATAAAACATTGAAGAACCATGTAGCCAAATGACATATGAAAGCAATTTTATTTTATTTTTTGGTGAAATATGAAAGTAATTTACTATATCCAAAATGTGAAAACCCATCAAAATGTCCCAAAAAGAACAAAGTTTATTAATTATGAGACATAACCATGTGAACCTATTTCACAAAACTATGCAAAAGTCCAAACATTTTCCACTTATTTTACTAAAATCAAGATCAAATGTCCAATAATTTACAGGCCTAAATCAGATGTGAAATCTAAAGTACGAAAAATAATATGTCAGCCAAAATGAATATTGAAACTTTAATGATTAAAGCCCAACAGCAATGCCAATAGCCCACTTAATGTAATATAAGAATAGAATATCACTAATAATATTAATAGTAATTAGGCAAATAGAAAAAAAAGGCAAAGCAAAAAAGATTTGCGAATACAATACCACACAAAGGATGCCAATTTCTTACATAAAATTAGCATTTAAGATTATTCAAATATAAAATAGGGTTTTCATTTTATCCTTTAACATAACACAACAAACTTTCCTACACACACAATATTTTGTGGGGCCCACACATTTTAAAACAAAAAAGAAAAGAAAAAATATGGCACGCAAAACGAATCTCTATAACATTACACAATAACTTTTCCTACAACATAATAAACATAAAACTTTATAAAATAATACGAAAGTCATTGCATGACTTTAGTACTTTAAGCTCACATATACGAAGCATTAGCAATTAATGAGTGTTTCAACAAAAACCAATTGTGAAACAATAATAGTCTAAATGGATTATAGAGTGACATTAAATGTAGATAACAATATTAATATTTAAAAATTATTTCACGGAAACCAAAATCCAGTTCTAAAAACTAAAACTTCACAAAGCAGTCAATTAGATAAAATCCAAAAGTGAAATCCACTAAAACAAAACACAATGCAATAGTGGAAAAATCACTACTTAAATTATCAATAAAAAAATCGCTAATTTCAGAAACCAAAAGATCATGCTTAATTCAACTCTCAAGAATATGTCAGCAAGGATACAAAAATTGAATTAATTAAAAATCTTATATAATACCATACAAACCAAAATATGATACCATTGAAACGTGAGACCTACACTTGAAACAAAAGTGAAACCATTCACATGGAACTAGTGTAACACATGTTCTGTCCTTAAGACAGAGATGTCCAGCCCAATTAGGCTGGTGAATTGATCGGGATCTAATGCTCTCTCAGGAATATCTATAGTGTAGATATCCTTGAGTTTAGCTGATCGTTGTATATCAGATAGAGTGTGTGTGCATAGTGATGATCGTATGCTAGAACAGAATGTGTCTTTACCTTTGGGTTGTACCCGTATTTATAAGGGTTGCTGATAAGGTGAATACCTGGATCTGAGCTGTCATGACGAGCCAATCGTTATAGCTGGTCGCCCGTTATCGCGTGGTAACATATCATGGATTAAATGCCCTTGATGGCGATCCATTTCGCTGTTTCCGGGTTTCCCCTTGCCGGGTCATCTAGATGGGCCCTTCATACAGGTCCATAATAGTTGCCCCTCAGCCAGGCTATCTGTGTATTCGGGTTGCCTGGATGGATTTGATGTGGACTCGTACGAGTCTCCTTTCTTTTTTCTTGTTTTTCTTTCCCATGTTACCTTATTGCCCCTCATATCGACGGGTTATGAATTAACCCGGCGAAATTATACTTTGTTGTTTATCATGCCGACCTCATGTTGAAGGGTATGGTAATGATTGAAATCTCACATTGGTATATACGTATCCGAGTTTAACAGAATACACGTAGATTTTTTAGTATATGGGTGTCCTAGAGACAATCTTTTGATTAAATAAAGGACACTAGATGTAGAACTTTGTTTGTCGCAAATAAATGAAAGCACTAGTTATTCAGTTTCATATTATGTCTCGATATTACTGTTAATATTATATGAACGGACTGGATAAACGCCTTGGAATAGAACATGTATCTCTTGAGTATCTGTGATGAGATCACGATCATGAGGATTCAAGGATATTGCATGTCTATTCCTAATTATATGTTCATAGTTTAGAGACACTGAGTTTGGGGATCAGTGATCTCGGGTAAGACTAGTACGACTTATCTACTTGTATATGGATACAAGGTAAAGACCTCATGAGCTGCAGATATGGAGATATCTTAGCTAAAGTCGTGGGAGGACCTATAAGAGTATAGCTCGCACTGAACAGACCCAAAGAGAGACTCTATGAGGAAATCTCATAGATAGTGTCATTAGAGTAATCTCTTTATGTTTGGGTATGTCTTTCCTTAGACCAGAAGTTATTACCTAGACTGTGTTCTTGAAGGCATGTTTTGATTGTATGCCTCGTCTGCCTGAAACATGGAGACTCATAGGTATACTGTTGGGCGTGTCCTTAAAGGGCACAGGGCTAGGGTAATAAGCTGAAGGAATTCATCAAATCTCCGTGAGAGATTAGGTTATCTGTAAACCGGAGAAATCGGGATGACATTTGCAGGGACTCGGGAATCTATGCATAGTAAAAGAGATCATGAGATGATCTTCCTTTAGAGTCAGTAAATTGAAGATTTCCTATTTCGAATAAAGCTTACCCTAAACCGCAAGGGTTGATACATTTCCTTACCCTAGGTTAATGGGATGATAACCGAGACGAAGGGAAATACATATGGTAACCAAATATGTGCAATAGGATGATCAAGTCATTAATCCGACTAGTTCTGGGGCAACAAAGCATTACTAGTGCTCTGTGTTGTCAATAATTGGGTTGTGGGCTTGTTGGGCCCAAGCCCAGTTATTTCAGAAGCTAAGTTGGACCTAATGGGTCACACACTAACACCTTATAGTCATGATGGACTAGCTTTAAAGGTATTGGGCCTAATAATGTTGTTAGCCCAAGAAGCTGTTTGGAAGCCCACCTAAATGGATGGGTGGTGCATGGAGCTTAGTAATGAAATTGGATAGTCCAAGCCATTACTAATTAATTTAATTAGTTAAATTAATAATCAAATATTTGAATTTCGAATTTTGAATTTGAAATTTGAAATTTGAAATTTTAATTTGGAATTTGAATTTTGAAATTCGAATTTTGAATTTGAAATTTGAATTTTGAAATTTGAATTTTGAAATTTGAATTTGGAATTTGAATTTTGAAATTCGAATTATGAATTTGAAATTTGAAATTTTGTATTTTGAATTTGAATGTTTGAACATTTGAATTCAAGTGTTTGAATTTGAATTTGAATTGGCTTTGAAAAGTTGTTTCATAACAAAATGATAAGATAAGATCTTATTGGAACATATTCCTTGGATCAAGAAGCATCTTTAGAGCATAAACTTGGGCTGTTTGGGGCGCATATTAATGTGATAAGAATGTCATCTTGTCACTTAAAACCAATGTTATAAAAACCGACCCGGTTATCGAACCGGTCGGAGTGCTGGGTCATTGGTTCAACCAGTGGGTCACTGAGTTAACCGCATGACCCGGATATATATACTTTTTAATTTGGGATACTAATTATAAATTATTTTTTTAAATTAAAATATGAAGATATTACCATTATTAAATTAATAAATAAAATAAAGGTACACATGTGAATAGAAAAAAAAAAATATACATGAAATAATATGAAAATATAAAAGATTTTAAATATTAAATTTTTCTTTGTGGGTTACTGGGTTTGCAAGAAAAGTGAAATTAGATGTGGCCCATTGAATTTAAAAAAAAATGAAGAGGTCCAACTTTTCAGAACCCTAATATTCCTATGTTTAGCATCTTCCAATCTCAGTTAGAAAAATTAGTAGCCGCCGCCTCTGTTGTTTTTCTCTGGTTTTAGCCAAAACCAAAGACGAACTCGCGAAGTCCATTATATGGTTTTTCGCATGTCACTAACTCGCGAAGTCCAGCCGCCTCTGTGTTGTAAACTCTGATTTGGTTATCGCTGATTAGTCCTCTTGTATGTTTTTCTGGTTTTCTCTTCTCTGACTTGTTTTCTGGTTTTCTCTCTTATGATTCCATCTATGGTTTCTCTCTTCTTGTTTCGTTTCTGGTTTCATTTATGGTTTTGTTTCTGAATTTTTTTTGTTTCTTAAGGCTATGCCTTCAATCTGATTTTTTTCGAATGTTTTTTGAACCGGCGGGTCACCGGTTTTTGAAAAACTCGGCCAGGTTTCATCGAGTCAAACCGGTTCACACCGTTTCACCTGCAAGTCCGATCTAATATACTACCCGGACCGGTCACACGACCGGTTTCCGGGTTGAACCGGCCGGTCCGGTCCGGTTTTTACAACACTGCTTAAAACAAAGCTCCATTCAGATTTGGTGGTTGAGAGAATCAGTGGGTGAGTTGATTCAAATTTTGAATACAACTACTCAATATATTTGGACCCCTTTTTAGGGCTGAATTATGCGCATGAAAAGTATACTATATGATAGTTTATGAATTTAAGTTTAAATTATTTTGAACTGAGTTTCATGAGGATAAGATTGGAGGTTGTTGGCAAGATTTGTTTTGCAACAACTCCACCTTATCCTCCCCTGATTCATGCGCAACTTTCAAAGTTATTTGAAAGGATAGTTTTCATTTTGAATGAATCATTCTCTCTTCCCTCCAAGGTGTGCGCATAACATAGTGAGTTCCTCTCCTTAGGGTTTTGAGAAAACCTAGCCTACACTCCTTCATCTCATGCACCATTCTGTAGGGTAGTTCACTACACCTTTCCAAACAGAATACCTAGCCTCCACCTTCACCACTTGTGCGCATAGCAAGCCTCACTGTGGTGTTCATCTGGTGGCTTTCAAGAAGGAGTTCTTGCATCATTGATGAACGGTGGTGTGGATCACCGTTAGAGGGTTTGAATCCTTCAAGCCTGACATCTGATCTCCCTGACTGATCAGGCCAAAAACAAGGTAACATCATGCTGTCTTAAAGCATGAACCTATGTGTGCATGTATGTTTCAGCAGTAAAAATTTTGTTTTTACACCTTACATGCATCGGCCTTCAAAGGCCAGTTTACTTTCAAGTGGTATCAAAGCCCGGTTTCTTTACCATCGACGGGTGATGGTACCTTGTTTGTGAAAAGAGTTTTTCACGGTAAAAAATCTTTAAAGGGTTAAAGTTTAAATTCTGCATATGGATTTTGAATCACAAATCCTTTAAAGTGTTAAAGTTTTTGTTTTTATGAACATGTAAATTTGATTCTGTGTTCATAAAACATTATGCATCATGGTTTAGTTTCTTTTTCTTTATGAAAGTCTTAAAAGGAACACCCTTTTAGAAAGGGTAGATTCGGCCATGGAGGGTACTAAGAGTACCTTGAATTTTTCTTATTTTTTTCCATGAATTGTGTCATGTTTATATGCATGAAATTTTGTGACAAAATTTATCATATAGTTATCTATATGGTTCGGCCATAAAGGGGTTTGTGGCTACATGCATGGTTTAATTTTGTTTTCTTTAAGAAAGAATTAACAAAATTTGAATTAAAATTGTTTTTAAATTCGGCCAACTAGAGATATTTAAAAATATGAATCTTGATATTATTTTGATGTTTAAATGTTAAATGTCAAAATATATGTGAAAATATTATGTGATAATATAATGTTTGTGTTTGCAAGTTTTGAACTTTTCAGGTACAAACAGGAAGGGGATGGTCATGGTGCCCGGATTTAAAATTTTAAATTTTAAATTAATGTGTAATCGCGACTTTTAATTTACAAGTGTATTTGTAATTTAATTTTTGTAATTTTGTCCCTCCAAAGATGTTTTGGAGTTTCTTTAATTATGTGTAATTAGAGAAATAGGCTAGTGGCGTATAGACGACAAGCGACCGTTGCTTAAAGAAGCAAAATGGACAAAAGCGCGAGCACCATGACTATCTCAATATAAACTGTTTATATGCATGTATGATTAGAACGTCTAGTATGCATGAATTGGGCAAACCACGTTTTGTATGGTTATTATGTTTGTCCAATAGCGACTAGTGTAAACCGATAGATGTTTGACATAGGTTACGACTAGCATGATAACTTACAACATGCGTTTGATGAGACCTAATTAACCCTAAAATAAAAGGAACCCTTAAAAGGAATAAATAATTAAGCATATGATTACCTCCCACCACCAATGCTACTCAAACCTCTTCTACATAGTGGTGCTCCACAACTCAGTTGGGACCCACTGTTTCGTTGAGCTAGAGTAGTGTTTGAAGTGTAAGACACTTAGGGTGCTGTTTGAATGCTTAACTAAGACATAAGTTGCAGGCACAGCCGGGCTTATGTGCTTAGGGTAATGGTGCTAGGTTGGTTGCATGAAATGCACCACTAAGTGACAAAGAGTTGTCAACCTAATGTTAAGAGAGGGTATGAGATACCGTTGATAAAGATCAACCCATTATTTAAATTAATCTTGCGGTCTCAGACGGAGATTAAAATAAATAATCGCACTCTTAATCCCACTAAGGTAAAGTCTAAAAGTAGATTAACCCTAAGTCAAATAGTAAGGGTCATTGACTTAGATAAAATAGTGGGATGGGCAAATTATTTAAAGTCTTTAATAATTTGCTTTTGACTACATAACCGTATATTAACTAAAATCATATTTACATCTTTCTCAGCTTTTAGTATGACTAATCAACTGTCACTGCGTTCGATTCACGATACGAATAAACTGACCGGTTCAAATTTTATGGACTGGTATCGGAACTTAAGAATTGTTCTTAAGACCGAAAAGATAGCTTATTTCCTTGACACTGCTTTACCTATTGCGCCTAAGGAAGGGGAAGATAGGTTCACGGAATTTGATTTCGAGACCCACAAGCAACACATGGATGATAATGTGTTGGCTTGTTGCATCATGCTGGCATCCATGTCGCCTGAACTGCGTAAACAGCACGAGCATATGGATGCCCCCTCTATTATCAGGCATCTCAAGGAGTTGTATGATATTAAAGGCAGACATGAGAGGTATGAGACCTTTAGGGAATTGTTCCTGTGCAAGATGACTGAAGGCATGTGTTTTAACCGCCATGTACTGAAGATGATGGCACTCATTGAGAAGCTAGAGGGTCTAGGGTTCACAATGGATGCTGAATTAATTAATGACTTAGTTCTATCATCACTTCCTCCTTCTTTCAGTGAATTCATAATGGATTATAACATGCATGGGATGCTTGTGAGCTTGCCAGAGTTGTTAAGGATGTTAACGACTGCTGAAATGTCTATCAAGAAGGATGAGACACAAGCTCTTATGATTGGTGGGCCTGAAAGGGCCATGGGTAAGGGCAAGGAGCCTGCAAAAGGCAACTCCCTTAAGCCCAAAGGTAAACCCAATAAGAAAAAGGGCAAAAAGAAAGGTAAGGGAGCACCCAAGGACAAAAGCGATGTTGTGTGCTTCCATTGTGGCAAATATGGCCATTGGAAAAGGAATTGTCCAGACTACCTGAAGAGTGTGAAGGAGCATGGTGATGCTTCAACCTCAGGTATTCACATGATTGAGATAAATTGTTCTTATGCTAATCCGACTTTATAAGGTATTGGATACCGGTTATGGTTCTTATTATCTGCAATGTGTTGCAGGTGCTTAGAAGCCTAGAAGATTGGAGAAGAACAAGGTGGACCCCGCGCAGGTGATGAAGCAAGAGTTGCTGCTCATGCTGGTGGGGATACCGACCTCATTAGCCTACGGGCACCTTATTGCATTTGAATAATTGTCTTTATGTTCCCGACATTTCTGGAAATATTATTTCTTGTTTAGAACAAGATGATTTTGCTTTAACTATTAAGGATGGTACATCTTCTATCATTTTGAATGATATTGTTTTGGTACGCTTCTTTAATTAATGGCTTGTATGTTTTGGAAATGGGAGCTACAGTGCTCAAGAAGATATGAAATGACCTAGGATAGATTATCAATCCTATCTTTGGCACTATAGACTAGGGCACATAAATGAAACAAGATTGTCTAGGATTCATAGAGATGGATATCTGGACTCCAAGGATTTGGAATCCTATGGATAATATGAATCTTGTCTAGCTGGGAAAATGATTCATCAATGCCCAAAGGGCTTGAGATTCATAGGGCTAGTGAGTTATTAGAACTCATTCACTGTGATTTATGTGGCCCAATGTATATTGTGGCTAGAGGAGGAAACTCCTATTTCATTTACTGATGAAGTAGAGAAGCGGCGTGGCAAGATGGTTAAGTCATTGCGATCAGATCGTGATGGTGAATATTTGAGCCATGAGTTTCGGGATTATTAGAGAGAAAATAGAATTCTCTCGCAGTTTACTGCACTTAACACACCACACCATAACGGTGTCAGGAGAAACAAGACTGTGTTAGACATGGTTAGGTCTATAATGAGTTAGACTCAACTTCCAAAATTATTTTGGGGATATGCCTTAGACACAGCGGCATACCTTCTAAATAGGGTACCGTCTAAATCTGTTCAGACCACACCATATGAGATACGGAATGGTAAGAGACCCAACCTGAGTTACCTCAGGGTATAGGGATCGCCTGCTTATGTCAAAGCGTTGACATCAGACAAGCTTAGTGCTAAGAGTACTAAATGTCTATTTATGGGGTATCATAAAGGTACTAAGGGATACTACTTCTACTCCATGGAAGAACACAAAGTGTTTGTGTCAAAGAATGCTGAGTTCCTTGAGAAGGATTTGATCTCTCAAGAAGGCAGTGGGAGTAAGATTGATCTTGAAGAAGTGCAAGACCCACAAGAACAGATTGAGGAACCCGAGTCTGTTCCGCAGGCGACGTTCTCCAATGGAGAAGTAAACACACAACTCCGTAGATCTACGAGGATCATCCATCCACCTGAGAGGTACGGGTTTGTGATTGAGAATCAGCAAACTGTTGAGGATGATGAACCAAGTAACTATGAGGAGCGGTCAAAGATGTTGACTCCTCTAGATGGCTTGAATCCATGGAATCTGAAATGGATTCGATGTATCAGAACAAGGTATGGACCTTGGTTCCTAAACCGCAAGGAATAGTTCCTATCAGGAATAAATGGGTCTTTAAAAGAAAGACTGATGCAGATGGCAACGTTCAGACTTACAAAGCTAGGTTGGTGGCGAAAGGGTATCGTCAAAGACAAGGAGTTGACTATGATGAAACTTTCTCACCAGTTGCCATGATCAAATATATTAGGATCATGCTTGCAATAGCAGCATACCACGACTATGAAATTTGGCAAATGGATGTCAAGATCGCCTTCTTGAATGGGTTCTTGAAGGAGGAAGTGTACATGAAACAACCTGAAGGCTTTGAAATCAAAGATCAGGAGCATATGGTATGCAAACTACAAAGGTCAATATATGGGTTAAAGCAAGCATCAAGGAGTTGGAATATACGTTTTTATGAAGTCGTTAAGAGTAACGGTTTTATCAAGAACGAGGATGAACCTTGTGTTTACAGGAAGGTTAGTGGGAGTAATGTCATCTTCCTAGTGCTTTATGTAGATGACATATTGCTAATAGGAAATGACATCCCCACATTAAAAATAACGAAAGAGTGGCTTTCAGAAAACTTCACCATGAAAGATTTGGGAGAGGCAACCTTTATACTTGGTATAAAGATCTATAGAGATAGATCCAAGAGGCTGCTGTGTTTATCTCAATCCACGTACGTTGACAAGATGCTAAAGAGGTTTAGCATGGAAGGGTCAAAAAAGGGTTTTCTTCCTGTCAGTCATGGGGTACACCTATCAAGGGCTATGTGTCCTAAGTCACAGCCTGAGAAGGATCGCATGAATGGAATTCCATACGCTTCGGTTATTGGATCCATCATGTATGCCATGATATGTACGAGACCAGATGTCTCATATGCTTTAAGCATTACGAGCTGATACCAGTTAGACCCTGGAGAGGGTCACTGGACGGCAGTCAAAACCATCCTTAAATACTTAAGAAGAACTAAGGATGCATTTTTGGTCTATGGTGGGGTTAATGAGTTAACAGTGAAAGGGTTCACTGATGCCAGCTTTCAGAGTGACAAAGATGACTGCAAGTCACAGTCAGGATTCGTATTCACCTTAAATGGTGGGGCAGTGTGTTGGAAGAGTTCCAAGCAGGAGACAACAACAGATTCAATGACAGAGGCTGAATACATAGCTGCTTCAAAAGCAGCTAAGGAGGCCGTGTGGATCAAGAAGTTCATAAATGAACTAAGGGTGGTTCCAAGTGTGGATGAGCCCATACAGTTGCTTTGCGACAACACAGGAGCCATTACGCAGTCAAAGGAACCTAGGTCTCATCAAAGATCTAAACACGTGCTTCGCAGATATCATTTGATTAGAGAAATCATTGATAGGAATGATGTAAAAATGGATTATGTTCCCACAGACGATAACCTGGCCGATTCTCTGACAAAGGCTGTTTCTCAGAGAAAACATGATAGTCATTATGAGGCTTTGGGCATATGACTTAGGTCTGATTGGCTCTAGGCCAAGTGGGAGCTTGTTAGTATATGGGTGTCCTAGAGACAATCTTTTGATGAAATAAAGGACACTAGATGTAGAATTTTTTTTGTCGCAAATAAATGAAAGCACTATTTATTCAGTTTCATATTATGTCTCGATATTACTGTTAATATTATATGAACGAACTGAATAAACCCCTTGGAATAGAACAGGTATCTCTTGAGTATCTGTGATGAGATCACGATCATGAGGATTCAAGGATATTGCATGTCTATTCCTAATTATATGTTCCTAGTCTAGAGACACTGAGTTTAGGGATCAGTGATCTCGGGTAAGACTAGTACAACTTATCGACTTGTATATGGATACAAGGTAAAGACCTCATGAGCTGCAGATATGGAGATATCTTAGCTAAAGTCGTGGGTGGACCTATAAGAGTATAGCTCGCACTGAACAGACCCAAAAAGAGACTCTATGAGGAAATCTCACAGATAGTGTCATTAGAGTAATCTCTTTATGTTTGGGTATGTCTTTCCTTAGACCAGAAGTTATTACCTAGACTGTGTTCTTAAAGGCATGTTTTGATTGTATGCCTCGTCTGCCTGAAACATGGAGACTCATAGGTATACTATTGGGCGTGTCCTTAAAGGGCACAGGGCTAGGGTAATAAGCTGAAGGAATTCGTCAAATCTCTGTGAGAGATTAGGTTATCTGTAAACCGGAGACTTCGGGATGACATTTACTGGGACTCGAGAATCTATGCATAGTAAAAGAGATCATGAGATGATCTGCCTTTAGAGTCAGTAAATTGAAGATTCCCTATTTCGAATAAAGCTTACCCTAAACCACAGGGGTTGATACATTTCCTTACCCTAGGTTAATGGGATTATAACCGAGACGAAGGAAAATACATACGGTAACCAAATATGTGCAATAGGATGATCAAGTCATTAATCTGACTAGTTCTGGGGCAACAAAGCATTGCTAATGCTCTGTGTTGTCATTAATTGGGTTGTGGGCTTGTTGGGCCCAAGCCCAGTTATGTCAGAAGCTAAGTTGGACCTAATGGGTCACACACTAACACCTTGTAGTCATGATGGACTAGCTTTAAAGGTATTGGGCCTAATAATGGTTGTTAGCCCAAGAAGCTGTTTGGAAGCCCACCTAAATGAGTGGGTGGTGCATGGAGCTTAGTAATGGGCTTGAATAGTCCAAGCCATTACTAATTAATTTAATTAGTTAAATTAATAATCAAATATTTGAATTTTGAATTTTGAATTTGAAATTTGAAATTTGAAATTTGAATTTGGAATTTGAATTTTGAAATTTGAATTTTGAATTTGAAATTTGAATTTTGAAATTTGAATTTGGAATTTGAATTTTGAAATTCGAATTTTGAATTTGAATTTTGAATTTTGAATTTGAATATTTGAACATTTGAATTCAAGTGTTTGAATTTGAATTTGAATTGGCTTTGAAAAGTTGTTTCATAACAAAAGGATAAGATAAGATCTTATTGGAACATATTCCTTGGATCAAGAAGCATCTTTAGAGCATAAACTTTGGCTGTTTTGGGGTGCATATTAATGTGATAAGAATGTCATCTTGTCACTTAAAACAAAGCTTCATTCATATTTGGTGGTTGAGAGAATCAATGGGTGAGTTGATTCAAATTTTGAATGCAACTACTCAATATATTTGGACCCCTTTTAGGGCTGAATTATGCGCATAAAAAGTATACTATATGATAGTTTATGAATTTAAGTTTAAATTGTTTTGAACTTAGTTTCATGAGGATAAGATTGGAGGTTGTTGGCAAGATTTGTTTTGCAATAACTCCACCTTATCCTCCCCTGATTCATGCGCAACTTTCAAAGTTATTTGAAAGGATAGTTTTCGTTTTGAATGAATCATTCTCTCTTCCCTCCAAGGTGTGCGCATAACATAGTGAGTTCCTCTCCTTAGGGTTTTGAGAAAACCTAGCCTACACTCCTTCATCTCATGCACCATTCTGTAGGGTAGTTCACTACACCTTTCCAAACAGAATACCTAGCCTCCACCTTCACCACTTGTGCGCATAGCAAGCCTCACTGTGGTGTTCATATGGTGGCTTTCAAGAAAGGGTTCTTGCATTATTGATGAACGGTGGTGTGGATCACCATTAGAGGGTTTGAACCCTTCAAGCCTGACATCTGATCTCCCTGACTGATCAGGCCAAAAATGAGGTAACATTATGTTGTCTTAAAGCATGAACCTATGTGTGCATGTATGTTTCCGCAGTAAAAATTTTGTTTTTACATCTTACATGCATCGGCCTTCAAAGGCCAGTTTACTTTCAGATTTGTCGGGTTTCATATTATAGCCAAGTTGATCCTGGGTTATAACTCGGTTCGACATTGTCTGTTCTTTGTCTTTTATGCTTTGCCATCAGTGCATTTGGCCACACGTCGTTGCTCATATGCCTTTGCGCACCGCAGCTACTTTGTGCAATTTCGTTTGCCGTGCACATTTATGAATAACATCATTTTATGTGTCAAATCATTGCCTTTTGAGATGATAGGGCGGTCCCAACCTTTACCATTCTTAACCGCTGCGGTTTCCACTCGCGGTTGTGGTGATTGTTACGCACGATGGATATAATAGGAGCGTGGGAATGAAATGACTGCAATAACCCTGTCCTCTGGTCTTCCAACAAGCCATTACTCACTATATTATTTGAGCTTTTCATTGTGACTAGCATTTTTCTTAATTTCTTTCTGAGTATTGCGCGACATTTTGTGGTTTCTGTTCTTCATCTTGCTGCAAGTGCAAACCTTTCATCTTCAGGTATTTTTCTTGTCTTTGCATTTTACTGTTCTTGTTTCTGCATTTTGCTTTTCTTCCCTTATTCGCGTTTGTATGTGTGGTTTGCGTCATTTTCGTTTCTTTCTTCTGCATTCATCGTCGTTTACTATTTTTGGAGTGTTGCTAATATTTTACCACTTGTCGTGTTTTCCTTTCAAGTGTCTTTAACCTTCTTAAGTAAATGGAAAGAAAAAGACCTTCATTTCCAGTTTTGTGCTGTAAATAAAAGAACGAGATAGATTCTGATTTGTTGAAAAATATTCCTCCTGGTGCCCGCTTTTGGCTTTGTGGGATTCCCAGGACCGAAGAGGAAAAATGGGAAGCCATGCTTCGCGGATACCGCGGTTCAAGATCGCGGAGAAGGGGTCGTGTAATCTCCAACCCCCGTGTTTCTCCTGCCGCTTTCCCCCTAGCTTCTTTGTTTGGAAACACAAATTATTTCGGTTCCACCCCTCAAGGTTCTCGTCATTTTCCCCCTCTTTCCAAGGACGTTCCTTGCTATTCTTGCGTGTATTTGAGCTCCAAGCTTATCGAACAACGATGTGATTCTTTAGCCGAATCAACATTGGTTAGTTGCCGTCATGGGAACATCTCGGGTTCTGCCCCTTTATCTGGTTTGGCCAATGAGCCAGTTATGATTTTCGACTTGTCATCATCATCGTCTTCAAGTGATTCGTCTGATAGCACTTTTAATTCAGGTATATCCATTCTCATATGATCCTTTTTTTCTCTTCATTTTTAGGTATTTATGGCATGTTTTCCTGAAGAAGGTGTAGATGAGTCGGGTTCTACCGAGTCGTGCTTTGAGTCTCCCCCTACTTACCTAGTGTCTCAGTTTCCTTGGGTAACATATAAAGTTCTAAATACAATGTCCGAGATGAGTCCGGATGATGTGGCTAGCCTTCCTATTGGGCAACTAGAAAATTATGACATTTTCCCCCAGCAGGAGATGAATCGGTCTGCTCCGGGGGAGCAGAAGGGGATTCTTGCTCCTTTTTCTTTTACCGCGACGTAATAACCCAACTAGGGGTTTGATTTCCTTTAACCGAGTTTCAGATAGAAGTTCTTAACCATTTGCATGTATCCCCCACTTAACTTCATCCCAACGGATGGGGTTTTGTTAAGGCATTTGAGCGTTTTTGCGCATATCTGATGCTACCATCTTTTATTTATGTCTTTTCTTATTTTTTTCAAGTTGTTTCATGTTGGGCTGGTCGTGAACCACCCGAACGGAAGGGATGGGTTACTATCCGTGGTGTTCCTAGTCGTAGGTTGTTTCGAGTGTATACTGAGTCTTTCAAAAATTTCAAAGACCAGTTTTTTAAGGTTTCGGCACATCCCGGTAAAGATGTGTGGTTCCTTAATAATTGCGGTACTGAGGATGTAGAGGGAAATTTCCCCTATGTTGGTCATCTGATCACTTCCAATTTCCTCCTTCAAGTTATTGCTTTAATGAGTTTGAGTTGAATCCTACTGATATCGACACGACAATTGCCATAGGAAGTTACCTGCAATCTCGTAAACCGGCTAGTGTGCATCGATGATTTATAAATCGCACGAAGAACTTGACGTGGAATTGAGTATGTTTATCCCTGTATCATTAGTTGTTTCATGTTATGATGTTTTCGTGACCGCCATTAACGTTTGTTCTGCAGTTCCTAATATGGCAGGTCAAGCACAAGATGGACAGCAAGGTAAAAAGGAAGATTAACCCAGTTGGTTGTCAGTTTTAAGTCGGGGTTCCGCCGGGGTATCAGCGCATCCCCCCAGTAAAAAGCGGAAGGCTTCAGATGAACAATCAAAAAAGCCTTCTGTTGAAAAGAACAAAGTAGTTGGTGATAAAGCAAAGGGGAAGCCGGATAAGGGCAACCCGATTGCTTCTCAAGCTATTCTGACTTCTATTATGCCTCCTCCATCTTCTGGGATTTCCAAGCATGTTCTATGGGAGTCGGGGATAACTAGCCCTCTTCGAGATGTTGTCTTCCCCCCTGAAATCTTTTTCAACTCGTCTCTTTTTACTGCAACGCAGATCAAGGAATTGGAAGAAATGGAGGTGGGTTGTATGAAAATGTCCACTATGGTGAGACCTTTGCTATCTTTGAAAAATGACTATCTCCGTACCTTCAATGATTTGACGGCTTGTCAGGGAGAGAAAACCAAGGTTGTAGCTGAGTTAAACTTGGTGAAGGGGGAGAAGGACAAGGCAGTACAAGATCTTACAATGATTTGACCTGATCAGGGTCATTATAGCCGATTGCATCTTATACCTTAGTTTGTGTATGATATTGGCAATAAATAAGAACAAATCTTTTATAAGAAAAATTCCTCACTTATTCATATCAATTCAATTATTACATGAATATTGCCAGCATATTTGGCTTTTAACAAAGTCCCTAATGGAGGATAACTTCATCTTAAGAAATTATAGAGGACTTCAGCTGTAATATATCTTTAGCTTGTCCGCATTCCATGTCCTCTTAATTGGCTTGCCCTCTATCGTTTCCAGGATATAAGCTCATTTTCCAAGTTTGTGTTGAACCGGTATGGCCCTTCCCAGTTTGCAGCCAATTTACCATCTCGAGCATTTCGGTTTCCAATATCTGCTCTTATGAGTACCAAATCGTTAATCTCGAAAGTTCTTGGTCTTACATTCTTGTTGTGCCTGGCTGCCATCTGTTGTTTAGCCATCATATCTCGGTAATGAGCTAGCACCCGAGTTTCCTCTATGAGATCTAACTCGGCAGTAAGCAGCTAACTGTTCTGTTGTTCACCTTGTGCAATGTGATTCATCCGTCTCCAAGAAGTTTTGCCAACTTCCACCGGAATCATAGCCTCACAGCCACACGTCAGCCGAAAAGGGGTTTCCCCTATTGATGTTTGGGTACTCGTTCTGTATCCCCAAAGGACAAAATGTAGTTGCTGGACCCAACTTCCCTTAGAGTCTGATATTCGTTTCCTGAGGCCTTCCACAATTACTTTGTTCGCTGCCTCAGCTTGCCCATTTGACTGTGGGTGTTCTACAGAAGCAAACCGATGGATGATATGCAAGTCTTTGATCAACTGTTGGAATCTCTTTTCAACAAATTGTGATCCATTGTCTGAAATCACCTCGGCTGGTATTCCAAATCTGGAAATTATGTTTTTCTCAAAAAATCTTTATACCCGTGCAGAGGTGATGGTGGCAACTGGATCTGCTTCTATCCATTTTGTGCAATAGTCCACAGCCACAATTAGCCATTTTAATTGTCCCTCAGCCGCTTTGAAAGGTCCCAACAGATCCATTCCCCATTTAAAGAAGGGCCATGCAGCCGAGATGTATTTCATTTCTGTAGGCGGTGAAAGAATATGTTTAGCATATTTTTGGCAACTGTCGCATTTCTTCACATGTTCTTTAGAATCCGCTTCCATAATCGGCCAATAGTAACCAGCTCGGAGAGCTTTCCTTGCCAGAGCTTTGCCACCCATGTGATGGCCGTTAATTCCCTCGTGAATCTCGGACAGGACGTATTACGCGTCCTTGGAGTTCATACACTTCAACATCGGGGTGTGCAGTCCTCTTCTAAACAATTGGTCATTCACCATTGTATATTGTGTTGCGTCCCTGATCAACTTGCGGGATTCCTGTGGATCCTCAAGCTTCGTCCCCTTCTCGAGGTATTCCACTATGGGATGCCTCCAATCTGTTATAGAAGTGATGATCATCACACAACTCGGCATGGCTAGGCTTTGTTGTATCACTGTCCTATTGTTCCCTGGTTTTCTCGTGCTGGCCAATTTTGACAGGATATCTCCACGACAATTTTCTCCCCGAGGGATATGAGCAATCTACACTGTTTCAAAGTCAGCCATCATTTCTTTTACTTTGCGCAAGTATTTCATCATTAGGGGACCCTTAGCCTAATACTTTCCTTCAATTTGCGATGTGATCAACTGTGAATCACTGAAAACCGCAACATTTTTTGCTCCGTGTTCTTTAAAATGGACCAAACCAGCTATCAGTGCTTCGTATTCTGCCTGGTTGTTTGAGGTTGGGAAACCCAGATTCAATGAGTGTTCTTTGGTAACCCCTTCTGGACTCTCAAGTATAATCCCAGCTACACTTCCGTTGCTGTTAGATGATCCATCGACATAGACCTTCCAGGCATTCACGACTTGGCTGTGTTCCTGGCGCACTAGGGTCAGCTCCATCACGAAGTCGGCCAAGGCTTGTGATTTGATGGCCTTTCGTCTTTCATATACTATATCGTATTCACTGAGCTCGATTGCCCAATTAAACATCCTTCCAGCTAGGTCTGGTTTATGTAATACTTGTCGAATGGGTTGATTAGTGCGGACCTGGATCTGATGTCCTTGGAAGTATGGCCGTAATCTCCTGGACGTAACTAGCAACGCATATGCTACTTTTTTCCAATCTTTGATACCTGAGCTCAGCGCCTTGCAATGCTCTGCTGATAAAATAATTCGGTTCTTGTCCTTCTGTTGTTTCCTTAATCAGGACCACGCTTACTGCTTCTTCACCCACAGCCAAATATATGATTAGAATGTCTCCTGATTCTGGCTTTGATAGAACTGGCGGGGTTGCCAGGCATTTCTTTAATTTATCAAATGCCACCTGGCATTCTGAATTCCAGCCTTCTGCTACCTCCTTTTTTAATAATTTGAAAAATGGGAGGGCGTGTTCAGCCGAATTTGGTAGAAACCGGGTTAATGCTGCTATCCTGCCTATTAATTGCTGTATTTCTTTTTTGTTTTGGGGTTCCTTCATGTCGAGAACTGCCCTGCATTTGTCCGGGTTGGCTTTGATCCCCCGATGAGTTAACATGAAGCCCAAGAATTTTCCGGCAGGAACTCCAAACGCGCATTTAGCAGGGTTTAGGCGAATGCAATACGCTCTGAGTTTTTGAAAAGTTTGTTCCATATCTTGGATATAAGTGGTGGTGATGAATGACTTTACAATCATGTCATCAATATACACTTCGATGTTCTTACCCAGCTGATCTTCAAAGACTTTGTTCATCATCCTCTGATATGTTGCCCCCGTGTTCTTGAGACCAAATGGCATGATGTTGTAACAGTAATTTGCTTTTTCGGCAATGAAAAGTGTCTTTTCTTGGTCCTCTGGATACATTGGAATTTGGTTGTAACCGGAGTAAGCATCCATAGAGGATAAAAGTCGGAAGCCCTCCAAATTATCCACCAGCTGGTCTATGTTGGGCATGGGGTAAGAATCTTTTGGGCAGACCTTGTTTAAGTCCGTAGTCAGTACAGAATCTCCACTTTCCATTCGGTTTTTTCACCATTACGACATTCGCCAGCCATGTTGTGTACTGAATTTCCCGGATGAAACCAGCATCCAGTATTTCTTTAACGTGTTCTTCTAAGACTTGCTGTCGTTCAGGTCCTAATTTCCTCTTCTTTTGTGAAATCGGCATTGAACCTGGATAGATTTCCAGCTTGTAGCAACAAAAACCCGGATCAATACCCGGAATTTCTGATGACGTCCAAGCAAAGACATCCTTGTTACCTCTGAGAAATTTGGCAATTTCGCTTTTGAGATGAGGGCCAATGGCCTTACCAATTCGGGTATATTGACCGGGTTCATCCTCATGTCGAGTTCCACGACGTTAACCGGCTTTCCTGGACAGTGAGGAGCTATGTTTTTTTCTGTGTTTATCACCAGGATGAGTCTGAGGAGGGCTGGAAGGTCCGCCTTCACTTTCTTTGATAGTATCGAAATAACATCCGCGAGATTCCTTCTGATCGCGGCAAATGGTAATTATGTCGTTCTTGCTGCTTACCATCTTGATCTTCTGATCTTTTGTAGAAACCATCATGTCCCATTGATGTATGTTTGGTCTTCCTAGGATTACGTTATATTCTGATGGAAAGTCAACTACTATGAACCTAACCCGCTCTGATTTGAATGCTTGTTTTGTTCCTAGGGTTAATCTCAGGTCTATATAGCCTTTCGGAGAAGTGTGTTGTCCTTTAAAGGCTATCAGCATCGTCTTGCAAGGCCTGAGGTCTTCTTCATCGAGGTTCATCATTTTGAACGCATCCCATAATATAATATCAGCGCAACTTCCTGCATGTACAAAGATTTTTTTAACCCGACAATTGACTAGGGCTCCAGCAATAACTAACCCATCTACATGTCCCGGCATTACGCCTTGCATGTCCTCCTTTGTGAATATAGCAAAGGAGGGTCTGGTGTGCTTAGATTCTCCTTGAAAGTAGGGCGATCTCGAACGGAAAGGACTTCCCTCAAATATTTTCGTTTGGCATTCGTCGTGTCGCCTCCCCCACCAAGAGCCCCACTAATTACATTGCACTCAAAAGCTGCTTCCGGGAATTTTTCGTGGGCAGATCCGTTTGCCGGGTTTTTGCTATCCTTGCCTTTGTTCTTAGGAATTGGGCTTCTGTTTCTTTTCCTGTTGTCAAACTTTCTTTTTGTTATTTTTAGAACCAGGCGTCCGGATTACGTACTGTTTGAAAGTAAATTGGCCGATGCATGTAAGGTGTAAAAACAAAATTTTTACTGCGGAAACATACATGCACACATGGATTCACGCTTTAGGACAGCATGATGTTACCTTGTTTTTGGCCTGATCAGTCAGGGAGATCAGTTGTCAGGTCTGAAGGGTTCAAACCCTCTAATGGTGATCCACACCACCATTCGTCAATGATGCAAGAACACCTTGAAAGCCACCAAATGATCACCACAATGAGGCTTGCTATACGCACAAGTGGTGAAGGTGGAGGCTAGGTATTCTGTTTGGAAAGGTGTAGTGAACTACCCTACAGAATGGTGCATGAGATGAATGAGTGTAGGCTAGGTTTTCTCAAAACCCTAAGGAGATGAACATGTCTTGTTATGCGCACACTTTGATGGAAGAGAGGATGATAATTAAATGAAATTATCCTTTCAAAATGATTTGAAAGTGGCACATGAATAAGGGAGGATAAGGTGGAGTTGTTGCAAAACAAATATTGCCAACAACCTCCAATCTTATCCTCATGAAACTAAGTTCAAAAAAATTCAAAATCAGATTCATAAACTATCATATAGTATCCATTTCATGCGCATAATTCAGCCCTAAAAGGGATCCAAATATGTTGAGAAGTTGCATTCAAAATTTGAACCAACTCACCCACTTATTCTCTCAACTACCAAATCTGATTGGAGCTTTATTTTAAGTGATAAGATGACATCCTTATCACCGAAGTGTGCGCCCCAAACAGCCCCAAGGTATACTCCAAAGATCTCTTTTTGATCCAAGGAATTTGTTCCAATAAGATCTTATCTTATCCTTTTGTTATGAAACAACTTTTCATAGCCAATTCAAATTCGAATTCAAACACTTGAATTCAAATGTTCAAACATTCAAATTCAAAATTCAAAATTCAAAATTTTAAATTTCAAATTCAAAATTCGAATTTCAAAATTCAAATTCCAAATTCAAATTTCAAAATTCAAATTTCAAATTTCAAATTCAAAATTCCAATTTCAAAATTCAAATTCCGAACTCAAATTTCAAAATTCAAATTTCAAATTCAAAATTCGAAATTCAAATGTTTGATTATTAATTTAACTAATTAAATTAATTAGTAATGGCTTGGACTATCCAAGCCCATTACTAAGCTCCATGCGCCCTCCACCCATTTAGGTGGGCTTCTAAACAGCTTCTTGGGCTAACAACCATTATTAGGCCTAATACCTTTAAAGCTAGTTCATCATGACTACAAGGTGTTAGTGTGTGACCCATTAGGTCCAACTTAGCTTCTGACATAACTGTGCTTAGGCCCAACAAGCCCACAACCCAACTAATGACAACACAGAGCACTAGCAATGCTTTGTTGCCCCAGAACTAGTCAGATTAATGACTTGATCATCCTATTGCACATATTTGGTTACCGTATGTATTTCCCTTCGTCTCGGTTATCTTCCCATTAACCTAGGGTAAGGAAATGTATCAACCCCTGCGGTTTAGGGTAAGCTTTATTCGAAATAGGGAATCTTCAATTTACTGACTCTAAAGGCAGATCATCTCATGATCTCTTTTACTATGCATAGATTTCCGAGTCCCTGTAAATGTCATCCCGATTTCTCCGGTTTACAGATATCCTAATCTCTCACAGAGATTTGACGAATTCCTTCAGCTTATTACCCTAGCCCTGTGCCTTTTAAGGACACGCCCAACAATATACCTGTGAGTCTCTATGTTTCAGGCAGACGAGGCATACAATCAAAACATGCCTTCAAGAACACAGTCTAGGTAATAACTTCTGGTCTAAGGAAAGACATACCCAAACATAAAGAGATTACTCTAATGACACTATCTGTGAGATTTCCTCATAGAGTCTCTTTCTGGGTCTGTTCAGTGCGAGCTATACTCTTATAGGTCCACCCACGACTTTAGCTAAGATATCTCCATGTCTGCAGCTCATGAGGTCTTTACTTTGTATCCATATACAAGTAGATAAGTCGTACTAGTCTTACCCGAGATCACTGATCCCCAAACTCAGTGTCTCTAGACTTGGAACATATAATTAGGAATAGACATGCAATATCCTTGAATCCTCATGATCGTGATCTCGTTACAGATACTCAAGAGATACCTGTTCTATTCCAAGGGGTTTATCCAGTTCGTTCATATAATATTAACAATAATATCGAGACACAATATGAAACTGAATAAATAATGTTTTCATTTATTTGCGACAAACAAAGTTCTACATCCAGTGTCCTTTATTTAATCAAAAGATTGTCTCTAGGACACCCATATACTAACACTGTCGTAATCTTCCATCTCTTATGAATTTTTTTACAGCATCTCAGATATCCTAGCAATGATCTGTTGTGTGACCCGGCCCACCATGAAAAGCGCAGTATTTGGATTTGTCCAACCCTCCTCTGTCAAATATGGGCCGGGGTCTGTCTACCTTTCTCATTTCCATCATGGCCACTTCCCTCCATATTTGAGGACGTGGGGCATTAAACGGTGTATATTTGTCAAGCCTTCCAACTCGATCTCGGGTATCGGGTATTCTGACCCTGTTTTCTATTTTCTTGATGTCGGCCTGATCTCTTGATTTCGGAGCCGGGCTTCTCCTTCTTGGGCTTACCCCCTTTCTTCTTCTGATTGAGCATTTGCTATCTCCATTTCCTCGAGTTCGAGGTACTTCTTGGATCGGGTTTTGAACTCTTCCAATGTTTTCACTGGATCCTTGTATACTGATTTGGCCAGTCTTGATGCCTCGTCCAAGCCAGCTACAATAAGGTGAACGTGGACATTTTCTAGTAAACTCGACACCTGCAAAGCGGCATCTTTAAATCGATTGAGGTATTTCTGGAGGGTTTCTCCGAGATGTTGGAGTATCTTTCCGAGTGCGAATTCGAATTTTGGGTGTTTTTAACTTGTGGCAAAGTTAAGGAGGAATCTCTGCCCAAACTCCTCAAAGGAACTGATCGAGTTGGCAGGGAGGGTTGAGAACCATGCCTGTGTCGCCCCAGTTAAGGTGATGGCGAATATTCAAGATATAAGAGGCTCATCTATCCCTCGGATATACGTATCCATATCAAAAGCATCTATATGAACCTGCGGATCTTGGCTTCCGTCATATTTCGGAAAACGCGCCAAATTGAAATCTTCTGGGAAAGGGGCGTTCAATATTTCACTTGTGAAGGGGCTGTTGTTGTATTGCCCTCGACTATATCTCCTCCTATATCCACCGGGTTCGGTATGCCTTCCTTTGTTCTGGGCATTCTGATCAAGGTGTAATTCTTCCTGGTTCCTCTGAATATCAGTCCCCACTTGAGTGATCTGATTTGGGGCCTACGCATCCGTGTTTTGCCCTTCCATCATCGTGTCATTTCCAACACGTGTTGGGATGGGTCCCATTTTTTGAATCCGGATCTGTCGAGATGGATCGTGATTTCCATCTAGGCCATTGCCATCGTGGCCTCTTCTTCCCTCTCGCTCGGGTTTAATTATCCCCCCATTTGATGTTCTAGATCACGGATCCCTCTAGTATTTCCCTCACGTATTCTTTGGAGATCTTGCTGCCGTTGAAGGTTACTGCGATTTTCCATTTCTGTCATTCGTTGTAGAATTGCGGCGAGCGCATTCTGGGTCAGCCGAGATTCGGGATCTATCGAATGAGCGATATTCCCCACCAACTCCCTAGGAGGCAAGGAGGGGTTGTTCCTTATTGGAACCATAGTTGCAGCCTTATTCCTCTCCTGTCGCTTAGGGGTGGAAGCGGTATCTGAAACATCTTCACTGAGGTGGACGTTATCATGGTCCATCCCTTCGGTTTTGGGGTTGGTTTACTTCCTCCAAAACCGGACCCAACGCCGGGTTTTGCTGGCTATTGCTTCTCGTGTGAATCACCATCCTCGATCAGTCGGATCTTGAAGATGAGTCGTGGATTTCCCCACAGATGGTGCCACTGTTCTGTCCTTAAGACAGAGATGTCCAGCCCAGTTAGGCTGGTGAATTGATCTGGATCTAATGCTCTCTCAGGAATATCTAGTCTAGATATCCTTGAGTTTAGCTGATCGCTGTATATCAAATAGAGTGTGTGTGCATAGTGATGATCGTATGCTAGAATAGAATGTGTCTTTACCTCTGGGTTGTACCCATATTTATAAGGGTTGCTGGTAAGGTGAATACCTGGATCTGAGCTGTCATGACGAGGCAATTGTTATAGCTGGTCGACCGTTATCGCGTGGTAACGTATCATAGATTAAATGCCCTTGATGGCGACCCATTTCGCTGTTTCCGGATTGCCCCTTGCCGGGTCATCTAGATGAGATGTCTAGATGGGCCCTTCATACAAGTCAATAACAACACACACAATTAATAACAATAAATAATTGGAACTTTAATAAATTAATTAAAGTCTAGCACAGTGGGAACCAATTTCGATAGTGTCACAGAAAATTAGAATAACACTAATAAAAGTACATGTTGCTAATAGTGATCCAAAAATCACATCAACATGATAATTATATCAACGGTGCTAATGCAAAATCACGAATTAAAAAAGAAAAGAAAAAATATCAACTGTGAAGCACGAAAATGTGAACTTCAAATTTATGAAACTATTCACCAAAAGCAAAGTTTTTCTAAAACCAATTGTGAAATGCAACAGTATCACACTTTCTTTACACCGCGAGTGGGATTCTGCCAATTTTCCATATCATGCCTTTTTTATTTATTTATTTATTTTTATTTTTATTTTAGATTTCAAATCACTTATAAGCATTTAACACGAAAATAATAGTAACCACAAAATGTTAACATGAAATTGAAAGCATACTGCTAAATACATGTTAATAAAAACAAAGTCTGAAGGCATGTATTCACAAAAAAATAAAAAAATAAAAATTTGAATGCACATTTCACGAAAGTGTTCTAGAAAACCATAATTTCATTCTAACATCAATCTAAATTGTGAAACCAAATCATGAAAGGGTTTTGTTAATTTCATGTAATAGGAAAGTTGAGGCATCATGTCAAAGAGACATATTTTTTAGGACCCACCAAATATTGGGGGGAGGGGGGAATAAAGATAAAAGCTTGCACGGAAAATGATTTGAGAATAGGAGGAAACAAAAGTTTCATGTAACGTAACGTTAGTTTTTCCCATCATGAAAAGTAATAAAACGTGAAACCAAAAGTAACGAAATCGAAAACCAAGATTTCACCCAACAATTGGTATAAATGCGTACCGGTGAAGTATCCCAGAAAATTATAATAAGTGTATGAATATTCTTAGAATATTATATAGGACTAGTAAAACAAGTTTCGGGTCAAAATAATGAGAACTGGTGCCAGAACCGATACTGGCTATGAAAAAGCGCGTACCGGAAAGGTGCTGTCAAAAATAAAATAAAAATATGATAAATCTTAGAAAAATGAGTAGGTTCTGATTCCAAAGTTTGGGATTAAAATGCTAACCGTAGCAATTAGCGCTAATACATTGCGTTTAAGCGTAAACCGGCTATAAATAGCCTTGGCACATGATCCTTGGTCTTTTGTTAAGCCTCCTACGTGAGAGATTTCTGGTGCTTGTGGTCAGCCACCTTGCCTCCCTTCTCCCTCTACATTGAACCTTCAAGAAGTCACCTTTCCTTTTGAATCCTTCATAAAAGCTTCATACTTGTTTGTGCTTGAGCCTTGAGTGAGTTAAAGGTGTCCTATTTCTGAGTTTGGTTTCTGAGTTGAGAGGTTTAAGGGCTGTTATTCTGTGTTTGGGTGTTGGGGGCCATTATCTTGGTTGTTGTAACTCCAAGAAGTTTTCTTTATGAAGAAAGGACCCATCTTGTATGGCATTTTCGTGTCCTTGGGTGTGCTGGACTTTGGGAGCTTCAAGTGAGCTCCAAGAGCATCACCCTTTGCTGTTTCAAGTTTGTGGTATGACTATCACCTTTGTTCTTGAGTTTCTTAAGATAAAAATGAAGCCTTGATGCATGTAATAAGCTTAAGTTGATAACCTAAGGTTGGGTAATCTTAAACACACCTAGGATATGCATATCTGGAAATTGATATCCAGATATGCCCTCAACATATATCTGGATATTCTGTGTTTTCAAGGACAGTAATGGTACTATTCATGCAGAATGCTATTTTGGGTCTGTAGACCCATGATTAGTCAGTGTGGACTTATGTATTAATTAGCTAAGTCATAATCTAAGTGATTAAGGGCTTATGGCTTTGTGAGAAGCCTTAAGACATTAAACGTAAAGGAAAGACGTTGTCCTTGTGCCTTATAATTATTGGTCTAAACAGATTGTGATTATGCTGTGTGTGGACATTGAGCTGGTGTGGACTTTGTATTGGATAGTTAGCTTGTGAGATAAGCTTTCGTGTCCTCGGCTTTGCCATTGTTGGTTCCACCATGTCCCATGGGGGGATGGTTTATATGCATGATGTGGTTTTCATGTATTGTTTATTGAAATGCTATGGAGTTGTTAAGTGCAATGTCTTATAATATGTATGTGGTTTTACGCCTAGACAAGAAACTAAGGGGTGGTCCTGTAGGCGGGTACAGCAAGGGCTGGTACTGTGTGGGTAATAGACGTATTCCTGCACTTCTCTGATCAGTAGAATAGTTATAACACACATGACATGATTATCTGTTGCATTGCACTAGTTTGGAACTTATATTGTTAAATTCTTTTTGAACTTATATTTCACATGTAAGTGAGCTTGGGGTGAAAGATCCTTGAGGACCCATTGTCTTACTGAGATTTATTTTTAGAGATCTCATCCCACGTTTGGGGCACCATTTCAAGTTCAGGTAATGCGGGGGTTGAGACCTCTAGCGGCAGGAGGCTGGAGCTTAGCTGATTTATATGCTGATTATGTTGGATGTTGGATTATGTCTGTTGCTATTTTGTTGTTAGCTATGATTATGTCGTTGCTGTTGAGACTCCATTGGCTTTGTTGCCTTATTTGGTGAGCATGGTGATTGTCCATACCACAATGATTGACTATGTCTTGTTTTAGTTTTGGGGTTGTAATAATGTATCAGGATTATGTCCGGATTACATGTTATAGTTCCATGATTTTAGATACTCACTGTTATTTATATTATGAGCTATTTCAGTTAGTTGTCTTTTGCAATTACATACAGGCGATGTTTTTATGAAAATAATTAAGTAATCAACTTGGCTAAGTATAATGACGTCATAATTGAATAAAAGAAAAGATATTCCGTATTTTAATTAAGCGTGGCTTAATACGATGACGTGTTAACAAACCGAATATATACGGGGTGTTACATTTTATGGTATCAGAGGACTTCCTAGGGAAAAGCCTGTATGTATTGTAATAACTTAGGATGTTTGTTTGTGACTCGTGTCTGTGTATTATCTCTATTGGGTTTTGCTATGATGTTGCACATGTGACCACAATGTGTGGGTGTTGAAGGATAAGAAACTATATGCTAAACCGTTTAAGTGTGAATTCTGGTTGTCTGAGGTGCAATTTTTGGGTCATGTTATTTCTGCAAGTGGTGTTGTAATGGATCCAAGCAAGATTGAAGCAGTAAGCGACTGGGAACGACCTAAGACTGTGACTGAGATTAGGAGTTTTCTAGGGCTTGCTGGTTATTATCGCCAGTTTATACAGGGATTTTCTGCAATGGTTCTACCGTTGACCCGATTGACACGAAAGGATACTCCTTTTGTGTGGACCCAGGAATGTGAGGACTGCTTTCTGTTACTCAAAGAGAAGTTGACCACTGCTCTGGTGTTAACTCTTCCTGATCCGGAGGGTGAGTTTGTTTTATATTGTGATGCTTCTAAGAAAGGTTTAGGGAGCATACTAATGCAAGAAGGAAAATTGATTGCTTATGCGTCCAGACAGTTAAAGCCGCATGAAGAGAATTATCCGACACACGACTTAGAACTGGCTGCTATTGTGTTTGCCTTGAAAATCTGGAGGCACTTTCTGTATGAGATGAAATTTGTTGTGTTCAGTGATCATAAAAGCTTGAGATATTTGTTTGATCAGAAAGAGCTGAATATGAGGCAGCGGAGATGGGTTGAATTCTTAAAAGACTATGACTTTGAGCTGAAATATCACCCGGGAAAGGCTAATGTTGTGGCAGATGCGTTGAGTAGGAAGTCTGTCAATTTATCTCATATGATGATGTGGGCTAATGAAGTGATTGAGCAATTTTGAGACATGAAAATAACGGATTTCTTTGCAGGGAGAATGTGTGATATGGAGTTGACTCGGATTGAGAACGAGCTGCACGAGAAGATTAAAGAGACTCAAATCTGGAATGAAAGTATTAAATATTTAAAAGGCCAAAGTGGCATATATGTTAATGAACAGGGGTTATTACTATATCAGGGCAGGATTGTTGTGCCCAAGGAACTTGCAGAGCAAGTTATGACGGAGGCCCATAAGGGTCAATATGCTATACATCCAGGTGCCATGAAAATGTACCAAGATTTGAAAGTTAAGTTCTGGTGGCCTGGGATGAAGAGGGATGTTGCTGAGTATGTATCTAAGTGTTTGGTTTGTCAGAAAGTAAAGATAGAGCATCAAAAACCTGCTGGGTTACTTCAGCCGCTGGATATACCAGAATGGAAATGGGAGAGTATTTCGATGGATTTTGTTGTTGGATTGCATCGAACTCAGGCTGGTTACGATTCGATTCGGGTTATTGTGGACCGACTTACGAAGTCTGCACATTTTCTACCAGTACGGGTGGATTACACCACAGAGAGATTGGCAAAGTTGTATGTTAATGAGATTGTCAGGCTGCATGGGATACCGATTAGCATTGTCAGTGATCGGGACCCGAAGTTTACTTCACGTTTTTGGGGAGCTTTACAGCAGGCTTTTGGCACTCAGCTTTGACTGAGCACTGCGTATCACCCGCAGACTGATGGTCAGACTGAAAGGACCATACAGACACTTGAGGATATGCTGAGAGCTTGCACATTGGAACAGGGTACTGCTTGGGATAGTACCTGCCATTGGTGGAGTTTTCTTATAATAACAGTTTTCACTCCAGTCTGGGTATGACACCGTATGAGGTATTGTATAGGAGGAGGTGTCGTACTCCCACTTGTTGGACTGAGGTAGGCGATAAAGAAAGATTTGGTCCGGATTTTGTGCAAGAAACCACAGTGCAAATAGAAATGATCAGAGAAAAATTGAAACAGGCACAGAATCGGCATAAAAGCTACTATGATAATAAGCATAGACCGCTAGAATTTGAGGAAGGTGACCATGTTTTTGTACGATTATCTCCGGTCACGGGTGTTGGCCGTGCGTTGGGAGTGAGGAAGCTGAGTCCACGGTTCATTGGACCGTATCAAATTATGAAAAGAGTAGGATTGGTGGCCTATCAACTTGCCTTACCCCCTCAGTTGTCCAATCTACATGATGTTTTTCATGTGTCGCAGTTGCGGCGTTATGTTCCGGATAAATCACATGTGGTGATACCGGATAGTATTGAAACCAGGGAGAATTTGAAGACTCCCGTTGGTCCTATTGCAATATTGGACCGCAGTGAAAAGAGGTTGAGAAGTAAAGTTATTCCCATGCTGAAGATTCAGTGGGAAGGCCGCACACCTGAGGAGGCTACTGGGGAGCGGGAGGACGAGATTCTCCGGCTGTATCCTGAGTTAGCGGGCAGGTATGATTTAATTTTGCGGACAAAATTTCTAAAAGGAGGGGTGAATATAACACCTCATAAATTTAAATGTGTGTTTTGTATTATAATGTGAAATTAAAATTGATGGATTAGTGAAAATCCGAGAGTTAAGGCCAAAATGGGCAAAATGGTAAATTACCAACCACGTATCCCTAGGCATAAAAATTGAGTTGGAGACTTCATATTACAAAAATAATGCCGGAAACGGACTTAGGGCGGAAAATTGAGTGAGTAGGCAAATTTGTGAAAAATTGATGAATAGTGATTTTCTAGTGTAAAATATTGCGGTATGAGTGTACCGATAAGTGTGAAATTTTTATCAATATTTTTAGGAAATAAAAATATATCATGAACCAGAAAAATAAGTAGATTAAGAATCTGTGATCAGAATTAGTGATTGGATTAAAGTTAAATCGCGTGTGGGACCCGCGTGACCGAATCCACTTAAGCTTCCCACTACCCCCCCCCCCCCCACGCTCTCTCTCTCCTTTTCTTCTTCTTCCCTGCCGTGGCCTTCTTCCCCATTTCATTCGAACAAACCCATTTCCTCTCATTTCACCATTTGAGCTTTTCTCCACCAAATCCTTTGATTTTGGTGTTGAAATTTATTGTAAAGCACCTTCTAAAGCCATTGGTGATACTCCCAAGCCTTGAAATCATCTCCTTGGGGCGTTATTGGGCAAACTCAGATCCGAAATTGTTGGGGTTTTGGGTGTTTTTGGAGCCATTGGACTTCTCTTTGCTTGGGTGAACCTTGGAGGAGTGTCAATCATCGATTGTGAGTATATTTGTAGTATTTTTACGGTTGATTTTGTAGATCTAGAAATATGAACTCTAAGTCTTTAATCTTTGATGTGTGATGATAGAGAGCCCAAATGGAAAAATTCTATTAGATGAAAATGTCTTAGAATGATGTGTGTGAGCTAGAAATGCCATGAAAAATTTAGGTGAAAAAGTAGGATTTTAACTTAGAAAAAATTAGTGAAATGTCATGAATTTGAGGTTTTGTGTAATGTGGAAAAGTGTTGATCATGATGTTGATCATTGTAAGGTGCCTCACACGGACTTGATTGTGGAAGATTGATTTGCAATGTACGTGAGGAACGGGACTTTCAGTGTTGAGGTAAACCCTTGGAACCGGGGTTTAATCCCTTGTGTGCTCCACCACACCTAGTGGAAGGTTGTGGTTGGATTTTGTGTTTATAGCATTGTGTGATTATGTGCTTTCATGCTTTATTGCTTGTTATGTGTGAAATTGTTTGGTCACTGGCCAGTTGACGTGTGTTGGTTTGGACATCCGCTGGATAATTCCACTGGGGATTCCAGTCGGGTTTTGCCGTGGGGCCGACTCTGGGAGCGGCACCAGGATGATCCAAACGAGGGACTTCCGGTGGATAGGTGCCTCACACGGACTTGATTGTGGAAGATTGATTTGCAATGTACGTGAGGAACGGGACTTTCAGTGTTGAGGTAAACCCTTGGAACCGGGGTTTAATCCCTTGTGTGCTCCACCACACCTAGTGGAAGGTTGTGGTTGGATTTTGTGTTTATAGCATTGTGTGATTATGTGCTTTCATGCTTTATTGCTTGTTATGTGTGAAATTGTTTGGTCACTGGCCAGTTGACGTGTGTTGGTTTGGACATCCGCTGGATAATTCCACTGGGGATTCCAGTCGGGTTTTGCCGTGGGGCCGACTCTGGGAGCGGCACCAGGATGATCCAAACGAGGGACTTCCGGTGGATAAGGCTCATGAGGAGTTCCAGTTGGGTTTTGCCATGGAGTCGTCTCAACCATGGGAGAGGCACCAGGAAGATTCCCGGGAGTTATATGATGGAGTCCTCGAACGTAATCCAATTGTGGATGTTCTTGGTTTGTCTCCAGTTGTTGGTAATATTGTATGTCATGCATATTGTATAATGTTATATTTGTACATTGAGTGAGCCAGGGGGTGGAGAAAGCCTCTAGTACCTTTGGTTTACTGAGATATATTTGTATATCTCACCTCGCGTTTGGGGACATCATTTCAGGGCACTATGGGCCGGGAGGAGCTTCGGGCAAGAAGCCCACTTAGTGGATGGCGATTGCATGTGGTGCATTGGGCTAGCATGACATTTTGGAGGAGTTTATGGAGTGCACATATCATGTTGTATAGTGTTGTGAGACTTAGGTCATGAACATATTGCATGATGTGATTTCCATGCTTTTGTAGTGTTCATGATTATGTTCTAAGTCTTAGTTATTGCTTTATATTAATGCCTTGGATTAATTGTATATTTTGAGTGAGCATGGGACTTGTCCATAGCCACGTATGTTGTATTTGAGTCCTTGAAACACTTATGTTGTAAATGGACCATTCATGATGTTAAATGGCCATTATCTTAAGGACTTTGTAAAGGATGCATTCTATAAAGAAAATGCATGATGGAAGGGCCTAGAGCCTACATTAGGGTATGTGTAAGGTTTATGTGGAGTATTAAGGTGTTAGGAATGGATTACATCACTCATTTTGGACATAAAAAGCTGTCATCTGTCAATTTTTCTGCATAGTAATCGATTACCATGCCATGGTAATCGATTACCATGCAACAGGGGGCGAAAATTATGCTTTTGTGTACCTGGTAATCGATTACCAGAGCATTGGTAATCGATTACCTAGCGCAGTAATCGATTACCAATGCTTGGTAATCGATTACCAGAGAACAGGGGACCGAAATTTAGCTACTGCCTCATTTTGGTACCTTGGGTAATCGATTACCACCCCCTGGTAATCGATTACCACAGTGTAAATTGTGAAAATCATGTTCTTCTAGACTAAAATAAAGGGGCCTAACTTAGTCTGTAGAACTCCGATTGGTGCGCGGTTTGAAACCACGCGTAACTGATGTATAAGACTACAACATGGTAAGATGTGAGAGTAACATGATGAGTTTAAACGAGTTAAGTAAAAAGAAAGATTAGTGACATTAGTAAATTGAATGATTCCGCGAACTTGCATTTACAATTATGGTGTTGTTTTAATTGATTACGGAAAAGGTTAATATTTACTAAAAGGAAAGTGTTAAAATAAAAAAGTTGCCCGTAATTTAATTAACTCAATTACTGTGATTATAACTGCGCTTAATATCATAATTAATGTTAACAATACCTGTGTACAACGGGCTGTTACACCATGCACACAACCCTAGGAAGATAAAAATTGAGTAGAAGGTCTCAGATGATAAAAATAACCCTGGAAATGGATTCAGAACGAAAAATTGAGTGGACAGGCAAGTTTCATAAAAATCAGTGAATAGTGTTTTTCGCGGGTAAAATTACGGCGGTACGATTGCACCGTAAAACGTGCCAGTTGAGTTTTGAGCTCTAGGTTTAAAATATGAGTTATAAATGGTTTATAGAATTAGGAAATATGATTTTTGGAAATATTTGATGGAATTAAGTCAGTTTAGGGAAGCGTGCCAACGGCTCGCGAAATAGCTTAAAATAGTGTTTTCTCTGAATGACCGGAAAACTCCGGATTCATCTGATAAAGTATAATTAAGGGACAATGGTCGATGTTAAAAATTAGAGTTTCTAAATAAGTTTTGGATTTATGAACGTTTAGTGAAATCAGAGAGAAATTCGGATGAGTTTTAAATCGCGTGGGACCCGCCCCACTTAAGTTCCACTTAGCCACCTCACCACTTCACTATTCATCATCACCTCCCTTTCTCCTCTCTCTACATTTGCGCAAAACACAGCCCCCTTTCCCCCTCATTCATGCAAATTTTCTTTTCTTCCTAACTTGATCATTTCTCCACCAAATCCAACAAAATTTGTGTTGAAATTTGTTGGAAACAACCTTCCAAACACATTGGTGGTATCCATTTCCCTTGAAACTGCACCATTGAGGAGATCCAGCCCATATACAGCTCCGAATTTTTGGGGAAAAATGGATGTTCATGGAGCTACTTGACCTTCCATTGCTTGGACAAGTGTAGGGGTAGCATCTAGCCTTGGTTGTGAGTATATTTTCATCCCATTACATGGTTTGATTGTGATTTTAATTTGATGCATAAACTTTGTATGTATGATGTGTGATGTTAGAGAGCTCAATTGGAAAATGTGTATTACAGGATAATGTCTTAGAATGATGCATTAAAGCTAGAAATGCAATAAAGAATTATTGAGGAAAAATGTTGATTTTAACTTAGTAAAATTTTTGGGTGTCAAGACTTTGAGTTTCGAAAATGTGTTGGGAGTGTATTGGTGAGTTGTTGTATGATTGTATGATGATATAATAGGATGATATGAAGTGTGGAGTGATTAGAATTGATGGAAATTCCTTGGATGTGAATTAGTGCCCAAATCGGCCTTTAGGCAAAAAGAGGTAAAATGATATTGTGTAAATTGCATGGATGATGTTTCATGCTTTAAATGGTAATTAGATGGGTTGTGTTGTGGTTGTAAAGTGGAAGAACTAATGAAAAATAATGAGTGGTCTCATTTGGCATAAAAGAGCCTAGAGTGAAAGATTTAGCAAATGATGCGTAAAAGACGTAAAACGGTGAAACGACGATTGAACTAGTCTTTTGGCAACCTATGGAAGGGTAATAAAATGAGAAAGAAAATTTAGAAAAATAAATACCTAAATAACACTTGAATGGCCGAACCTCCAAGGGAGGAATGTCAGGATTTTGTAATTTTTATCGTTTTAAGGAATTTGATGTATACTGATGGTTGTATATGTTGCATAGGTTGTCGTACGTTGACTTGAACCCTGAATAGTAAGTCAGTGGATTGCCCTTGGTCCCGAACCAAGTGGATTGAGGTAATTTATTGAACCGATGCATGTTAATTATAAATTGCATGTATTGTGTGAGTTGTAAGTGATTGGGAATGTCCTATGTGTAGGCATTCAGTGGTGTACCAAGTGTGAAGAATAAGCTGCAGCGGAGCTTAGTGGAAAATATAAGGTAACCTCTTGGTACTGGGGCTTGTTCCCCTTTTGTGTTCCACCACACCCGTTGAGGGTGATGGTAGGAAGTGTGTATGAGTAGTGTAGAACAATATAAGCATGCATGTTGCATTTATGAGGGTACTTATGTACCAGATCACTGGCCAGTAGATAGTTAGCCTTCGGGCAAGTTATGGACTTCCACTGGATAGGTCTCCGAGAGGGAGTTCCAGTTGACCCAGGTTCGTGGTGTGTAATCCGGATAGGAGCACACTAGGAAGTCTTGGGTGTATGCGGATGGGAGGGGTACCTTGGTTGTAGTTCTAGGAACACACCTTGGATTGATACCCGTAGGCTTATATGCCGAGGACGTTGTGTGGTATGGTAGCTACCAGCCCGCTTCGTCGAAGTTTGTATTCTGATACTCCCCCTCTTCTCTAAATCCCTTGCTTTATCCCATTTTAAAGTAATGTTGCTTTACAGTATTTATATGCATCGAAGTGAACCATTGGGCGGAGTTTTCTCCAAAACCTCTGGGTTACTGAGATATATTCGTATATCTCATCCCATCTCGGGGACTTTATTTCAGGAGGTAGTAGTGACACAGGAGTGGCGGGCAAGAGGCCCATAGGATGAGTCATGGACCATCATCATAGTAGTTTATATTTTTAAGTTCATGTTAAAGTTGTAATTAAAGTATGAGTTTGTAAGTTTAATTTAAAGTTTGAAGTTGTAAGTTGTAACATGCAAGTCAAATGTTGTAATCATACAAAGGATGCATGATTTATTATGATGGTAGGGCTTTAGGCCTATTTTAAATTTATGATTATTTGTATGATGAAAGTATGCATGAAATTGAAGTTGGTGATTGAAACCATTTAAGGATTTAAAGTAAGTTATATTGTAATAAATATGAACTGTGTTAGGTTGTAAGAGCCCCAAGGCATTGCTGGTCCTTGTGTATGCCACCCAATGATTTATAATGAGTATTAGGTATAATTGAGGTCATATAACTACTAGTGCAAATTGGGGATTTTTGCAAATACAAAGGAAACTCTGACGAAATTTCTGTAGAATTGGCAATTTTTAGGTGAACTTCGGGGGAGCATATCTCCCTCCATAGAGGTCCGATAGGTACGTGCCATACGCCATTTTAAATCTTCTGATGTCCCCTACAATGTATCAAAATCTTGGAATTTTTGGAGAAGCACGCAGCCCTGTACAGGCCAGGGAAGCTGCTACCCTGTTTTGGCCCTGTACTTGGGGGCAGTTTTGGGAAATTTATTCATGCTTCGTTTCTTAGTCAAATTAAGTGTATGATATATCAAATCGAAGATTGAGGTGTCTAGTTTATGGTATAAAAATTTGAGAGCAAATGGATGAATGGTTTAGGTGCAGAAGTTCAAGGAGTGTAGGACATTTGGAGCTGTTTCGGGGTTGGTTGGCAATTTTGTTTGTCCAATTTCAAACGGCGATAACCGGAACAAACGAGCTCGGAACCAAGCATATGCTAGCTTTCTGGAAAGGTAATTAAATAATAAAAAAAGATAGCGAGGTATGAGGGACAGAATTTTTACTGTGCGTCCGCAGTAATTTAGAGACTGAACCCTGTTCGGTTGTGTAGAAAACGCAAAAGTGTGAAATTGGCTAAATGGGTTTATGGGAACCCCTTAGTGTCTTATTATAACTAAATTTAACAATTAATATAGTATAGATAAGTATTCTGCAAGATTTTACAATTATGGTCACAACTTTTAATTATTACGCTTTTTATGTTTTCAACTGCTCGCGTAATAATCGGAAAAAGTTTACTCGCATTTTTATAAATGAATTGTTGTGATTGTAACTGCGCTTAATATCATAATTAATGTTAACAATACCGGTGTACAACAGGCTGTTACACTTTTAGTTTTATTTTTCTCATTAATCAACAGTATTTGTCACACTTATTTGGATTTATTCAACTTAAGGGGACTGGTTATTGTAGTACTTGGTCTACAATCCCTGTGGAGATGATCTTTACTTACACTTTTATTACTTGGAACGATCGGTACACTTGTCGAGTTCGCAACAACTATATATGCAGTGCAACAGATATTCATTCCATGTGTGCTATCACTATTCTACTGGCCAGAGAAATGCAGGAACACGTCTATTACCCAAATAGTAGTACAAGGAGCATCGCTTGCACCTCACCACAGCCTCACCATCTTGTATGTACCACATACTCAGGCTTACCGTATAGGTGGACACCACATACATATCATAAAGGCACATTGCATATAACAGCTTAACAGCATTTTCAAGTATAAAAGCATGTAACACAACATGCATATAAACCATCCCCCAAGGGACATGGTGGAACCAACAATGGCAAAACCAACAATGGCAAAACCAAGGACACGAAAGCTTACCTTGCAAGCTCACTACCCAATGCCAAGAGTCCACACATCTCAACATTCACAAACAGTACAATCACAAACTATTTGAACCAATAATTATATCAATAATCGAATACTACAAGCATACTCATAAAGACAACGCCTTTCTCTTACGTTTAACGTCTTAAGGCTTCTCACAAAGCCACAAGCCCTTACCCACTTAGGTTCTGACTTAGTTAAGTATTTACAGAAGTTCAACTTCATCAAACTAGGGTCCACAAACCCATACATCAGATCTGTATGAACAGTACCTTACTGTTCATCGAAAACTCAGAATATCCGGATCTATGTCGGGGACATATCCGGATATCAATATTCGGATATCCATCTGTCAATATCCGGATATCCGGATATTCACAACCAAATATCCGGATATTTCGCGACAGAACACGAATTCTGCATTTCATGAAAATACAATCCAATGGTTCAACTTTTAACTCAAAGAAACGTTAAAGCATGCATTTTTACTCTGTTTTAAGTCCACATACCAGTTGGTTACTTAACGTACCAAGACTCATCTTTTAAGCAAGGAAACTCATGATCAAAGTGGTAACACTTACCCAAGTCCAAAACAGAAGAAGAATGGTGCTTTGGAGTCACCTTACAGTTCTAAAAATCAGACTTCAAGTGTCCACGAAAATAGCCTATCAAGATGATCACTTTATCTACCAAGAAGGCACCAAGAGACTCCCAAAGCTAAAACCAAAGCCCCCACCAAGAGAACCAAGAACTCAGCCCCATAACTCCTCACCAAACAGCCTCTACACTCAGAAATGTAGCTCACCTCACACACACAATGATTATTCCCACACACCCATGGTATTTTGGTGAAGAATCAAGAAGAAAAGGTGACAACTTTGAAGGTTTTGAGCAAGGGAAGGCCTAGGATGAAGGTGGCAGCTCACACTCAGCAACTTCTCACGTAGAGAATGTAAGTGCCTTGGGTTTTGTGCCTTAAGTGAGCATATATAGGCCACTTAAGGATTAAACACACAGTATTAGTGTTAAATGCTTCGCTTAGCATTTTAATCCCAAACTTTGGAATATTAACCTACTCATTTTTCTAAGTTTTTTCATATTTTTATTTTATTTTTCGGAGCACCTTTCTGGTACGCGCTTTTCCATAGCCAGTATCAGTTCTGGCACCAGTTCTCATTATTTTGACTTGAAACTTGTTTTACAAGTCCTACATATTATTCTAGTAATTATCATGCACTTATTATAATTTTCCAGGATATTTCACCGGTATGCATTTATACCGGGTAGCATAACCGATATCTGCGTTTTTCATCCGACAAGCGACTTTCAGCATTATTACTCACTTACTATAATTATTAGAGCCTCATAATAATTATTAGGGTCAATTATGGAATTATTTCCTAATTATCACATTTAATTAATTAATGTCCTTAATTAACGGTGCGGGTTCTTACATTGGTCATATGTCCAACTTGTGTCTCAATATTTCTCATGGCCGCATTGTTCTGGTTTTATGCTCCTTCAGCAAAGTCTCCAAGGAATGAAATCTACCATCATTTTTTTCCTGGTTCAGGCTCTATTATTGTGGATAAGAGGGTCTATTATGGCAGTTTCCAAAATCGTTCCCGATATTGTTTTAGCTCCTCAATCCCTGGTTGTTGTATTTTTGATTGGAATTGTTTCTCTGATTATTATTGTTAATCCTTATATAACAAACAAGAGCAAGATCAACATTACAATCACCAGAATCATGGGGTCCATTACAAACAAAACAAGAATGTAAAGACTGAGCAAAATAAAGTTCATTTGATGGAGTTGATGGTTTAGATTGTTCGGCTAGCATCCAGTTCTTGATAGTTTTAGTAAGAGCTACCATCTATGTTGGCAATGCAGTAGATGCATCTAAATCCAATATTCCAGGCTTCTTGGGAACACTTTATCGCTCGGAAGGCCACTGAATGTGCTTCTTGGCCAGTTTCTCCAACAAACGAACGGTCTCATCATAGGTGTAGTCCACTGATAAACCCTTGGTTTATCAGGTTTTGCAGCATAAATTAGCTTAATTTGTGTGATTAAATGGATGGAAAAGATGGTTAAATTCCTGGAAAGTCCTAAATACAAGTTCTGAAGTTTATACTGAAAATTTACATTATTCTTGTACGGAAATGAATCTCAAGAAACAAAAGAGAGAAGGGAAAAGATTCTGAAGAATTTGGAGAATTCAAGTGTTGAGCGCTAAAATGGCCAAAGCAAACATTTTAGCGCTGCTGCAAAATGAAGCCAAAAAGTACTGGTGCTGAGCGCTAAAACGTCTAAAGAAAACGTTTTAGCGCTCTACTGTTCAGAAATATTCGGGTCTTTAGCGCTAAAACGGTCAAATCAAATGTTTTAGCTCTGAGGACAGTTAAAAGTTGTTGGGCATCCGTCAAGTTTAGCGCTAAAACGTCCAAAAGGAACGTTTTAGCTCCCATGTCAGTTTTTGGATGATATTTCAGTTTTGGGAACTTGTAAACTATAAAAGTGCAAGCGGCCTTCACACTTGGGATCCTGATCAGATACTATTTCTCTAAAATTTCTAAGTTCCTTATGTCTTAGTCTTGTAGAGGGTTTTCAATGGAACTCAAGGATGAATTTATGTATGGTTGATTTAATGTTATGATTATCTGTATATGTGATGGGATGAGATTGTCTTTGTTAATTCTTTCCATTAAGGAAGTAATGTAGAACAGGAATGTTTACATTACTTCTATAACTGGAAATTTCATCATCAGTGTTCTATTATTCAGGAATGGAAATAGGGCTCTCTGATGCAATCTTTTAAATCTCAGTGATTAATGTATGTATTGAGAAGGGAATCACCAAGGGATTGGGGTTCCTTGATCAATGTATCAACTAAGATAGTAAGGAATTACATCTTAGTGATAAGAAGAAGATTGATTGACATCACATCGGAGATAACTCATAATTGGATTGATTCTTACATAAATTTATGGTTGAGGGACATTGATCTCCTTACTACTTGTTTCAAAATTATAGTTCACATTTTAGTTATTTTATTGATTCCAATTATAATTCAAATTCGGGTGACACTTATCAATGCATTCAATGTATTCTTGTTTGATTCAACTTAATTATAAATAGTTAGTCAGTGTTTAAACAAAAATCCTCTGGGAACGATCTTTACTCATAATTTTATTACTTGTATGACTAGTACTCTTGCTAAAGTCGCAACATCCAACAAATCTCCACCAGTAGTTGCATCAACAGTTTCTTTGAGTTGTGAGGTTAATCCATGGTAAAAGGTGTGAATGATTCCTCAATCAGAAACTCCATAGTTGGGACATCTTCTCAGCAAATCTTTGTATAACTCCCAGGCTTCATGCAAGTTTTCACAGTCATACATTCGGAAGGATGCTATGTCTGCTCTCAGTTGATCTTGCTTTGAATGGGGGGGAAATATGCAATGAACTGCTCCGAGAGTTGCTCCTAATTTGTAATTGAATTTAGGGGCAAGGTCTTCAACCATTCTTTAGCTTTACCTACCAAGGAAATAGGAAATAATATCATATGCATTTTTCTTCAATAATTACCTAAACTCTAAAGTTATCAACCAATTCGATAAAGTTTTACATATGGTTATGAGGGTTTTCTAAAGGTAGTCTATGAAATTGTCCAGCATTCATGGTAATTTGAAACATTACAGGCTTGATTTCAAAATTAGGGACATTCAATGGAGGTATAGTGTATCCTCTATTAGGACCATGTCTAAAACGTACAGTCATATCATTCAAGTGGGTCAACCATGATTAAGTGGGATAGTATTTTAAGTGGGACAACCATGATTAAGTGACGATGATTACGAGAAAGTGGTATAAATAAGTGGAACATATGTTGTAACAGCCCGTTGTACACCGGTATTGTTAACATTGATTATGATATTAAGCACAGTTACAATCACAGTGATTGGGTTAATTAAATTACGGGCAAATTTTTCTTTTAATATATTCCTTTTCTTACATCAATACCTTTTCCGTAATCAATTAAAACCACACTATAATTGTAAAAGCAAATTGCGGAAGCATACATCTTTGCTAACATCATTCATCCTTCTTTTATTTCAATTCATTTAATCTCACCATCTTACTCTCATCTTTTACCAAGTTGTAGTCCTTTACATTGTCTACGCGTGGTTTCAAACCACGTATCATTTGGAGTTCTACCCATCAAGTTAAGCCCCTTTCTTTTAGTCTAGAAAAACCAGAATTTTCAAAATTTACACTGTGGTAATCGATTACCAGTGGGTGGTAATCGATTACCACCTGTCAAAAATGAGGAAGTAGCCAATTTTCTCAATCCTCTGTTCTGGTAATCGATTACCAACTTTGGGTAATCGATTACCTCACATGGTAATCGATTACCAAAGGCCAGTAATCGATTACCAGTGAAGACAGTAGCCAATTTTTCGTCCCCTGTTGCATGGTAATCGATTACCATGCCTTGGGTAATCGATTACTATGCAGCAAAATGACAGATTACAGCATTTTAAGCCCCAAAAAGGGTGTGTAATCCATCCCTAACCCCTTGGTACTCCACATAACACATAATCATGTCCTAATGTAGGCTCTAGGCCCTTCCATCATGCATTTTCCTTAGATTAAACATCATTTACAAAGTCCTCAAAGTAATGGCCATTTACATGCAAATATGGACCATTTTTACAACATTACTCATCAAGACTTCAAGGCTATGAATGTGGCAATGGACAAGTCCCATGCTCACCCAAATATACAGTTATCCATGTCATAACAATAAACCATAAACAAGACTTAGCATATAATCATGAACACTAACAAAAGCATGGAAATAACATCATGCAATATGTTCATGACCTAAGTCTCAAAATACTAATGGTATGCTATGTGCACTCCATAACTCCTCCAAAATGTCATGCAATTCCAATGCACCGCATGCCAATCCAATGTCCCCTACACAGGCTTCTTGCCCGAAGCTCCTCCCGGCTCATAGTGACCTGAAATGTGGTCCCCCAAACACGGGGTGAGATATACGGATATATCTCAGTAAACCAATGGAGCTAGAGGCTCTCTCCACTCCATGGCTCACTAAAATGTACAAATATGACATAATGTAATATGCAAGTAAAACAATATCACTATCCAACTGGAGACAACCCAAGAACATCCACTCATGGATTCATGTTCAAGGACTCCATCATATAACTCCCGAGACGATCCTGGAGCTTCTCCCATGGTTGAGAAAGCTCCATGGCAACCCAACCGGAACTCCTCAAGAGACCAATCCGGCGGACGTCCCACGTTTGGCTCATCCTGGAGTCGCTCCCAGAGTCGACCCCATGGCAGTCCAACTGGCACTCCGTCACGAAATGATCCAGCGGATGTCCAAACCCAACACACGTCAACTGGCCAGTGACCAAACAATTTTCACAAAATACAAGCAATATGCATACAAGCACACAATCACACCATGTCATAACCACATCATCCAACCACTACCTTCCACTAGGTGTGGTGGAGCACACTAGGGATTAAACCCAAGTTCCAAGAGTTTACCTCAATACAAGCAATCCGTTCCAAACGTATGCTCCCAATTTACTTTTCACAATCCCTTCCGTGTGAGGCACCCTACAACAATCATCAAATCCAAATCACACCAAAACTCATTTTTCATGAAATTTCCTCAAATTCGCCTAAGTTAAAAACCTATATTTTTCACCAAAAATTAACATAGCATTTCTAGCTTACAAGCATGATTCTAAGGCCTTTTCATCTAATAGCATTTTTCCATTTGGGCTCTCTATCATCACACATCTAAAATCAAAGCTTTGAACACAAATTCATAGATCTATGAAATCAACCATCAAAAGACCACAAATATACTTACAATGTGTTGTATGATCACCACCAAGGCTTCACTAAACCATTAGAAGGTCAAAACTCCAAGAAATCTCCAAGAACTCAAGTGGGTCGGATCTGACTTTGCTCAAAACGCGGCCAAGGAGGTGGATTCAAGGCTTCTAAGTGTTACCAATGGCTTTGGAAGGTTGTTTACAATAGATTTCGACACCAAAATCAAGCGATTCGGTGAAGAAACGGAGAAATGGCAAGAATGGAGGAGAATGGCTCTTGGTTCCTTTTTTCTCACAGGGGGCGCACGGGAAATGGAGGGAAGAAAGAAAGAAAAAAAGAAGAAAAAGGGGTGGGGCCAAGTGACCTCGGTCACACGGGTCCCACACGCGATCTAACTTTTACTCCGATAAAATTTCCGATCATAAATCCTTAATCTAAATATTTTTCCAGTCCACGACATATTTTTACTTCTCCAAAATCTTGATAAAAATTTCACACCTATTGGTACACTCACACCTCAGTATTTTAACACTAAAAATCACTATTCATCAATTTTTCCCAAATTTGCCTATTCACTCAATTTTTTGCCCTGATTCCATTTTCAGCATTATTTTTGTCATTTGAAATCTCTAACTCAGTATTTTTGCCTCATAACACACGGTTGGCAAATTACCATTTTGCCCTTTTTGCCCCTTTTGGCCATAAACCTTGGATTTTCACTAATCCATCAACTTTCATTTCACATTATAATATAAAAATTCACATTTAAATATATGAGGTGTTATATTCACCCCACCTTTTTGAAATTTTGTCCGCAAAATTAAATCATACCTGCTCGCTAACTCAGGATACAGCCGGAGAATCTCGTCCTCCCGCTCCCAAGTAGCCTCCTCAGGTGTGCGGCCTTCCCACTGAATCTTCAGCATGGGAATCACTTTACTTCTCAATCGCTTTTCACTGCGATCCAATACTGCAACAGGACCAACGGGAGTCTTCAAATTCTCCCTGATTTCAATATTATCCGGCATCACAACATGTGACTCATCCGGAACATAACGTCGCAACTGCGACACATGAAAAACATCATGTAAATTAGATAACTGCGGGGGTAAGGCAAGCTGATAGGCCACCAATCCTACTCTTTTCATAATCTGATACGGCCCAATGAATCGTGGACTCAGCTTCCTCACACCCAACGCACGGCCAACACCTGTGACCGGCGACAAACGTACAAAAACGTGGTCACCTTCTTCAAACTCCAGCGGTCTATGCTTATTGTCATAATAACTTTTCTGCCGATTCTGTGCCTGTTTCAATTTTTCTCTGATCATTTCAATTTGCACTGTTGTTTCCTGCACAAAATCCGGACCAAATCTTTCTTTATCGCCTACCTCAGTCCAACAAGTGGGCGTACGACACCTCCTGCCATACTAAACCTCATATGGTGCCATACCCAGACTGGAATGAAAACTGTTATTATAAGAAAATTCCACCAATGGTAAGTACCTATCCCAGGCATTACCCTGTTCCAGTGTGCAAGCTCTCAGCATATCCTCAAGTGTCTGTATGGTCCTCTCAGTCTGACCATCAGTCTGCGGGTGATAAGCAGTGCTCAGTCGAAGCTGAGTGCCAAAAGCCTGCTGCAAAGCTCCCCAAAAGCGTGAAGTAAACTTCGGGTCCCGATCACTAACAATGCTAATCGGTATCCCATGGAGTCTCACAATCTCCTTTACATACAGTGTAGCCAACTTCTCTGTGGTATAATCCACTCGTACTGGTAGAAAATGTGCAGACTTCGTAAGTCGGTCCACAATAACCCAAATTGAATCATAACCAGCTTGAGTTCGCGGCAATCCCACAACAAAATCCATTGAAATACTCTCCCATTTCCATTCTGGTATATCCAGCGGCTGAAGTAATCCAGCAGGTTTCTGATGCTCTATTTTCACTTTTTGACAAACCAAGCACTTAGAAACGTACTCGGCAACATCCCTTTTCATCCCAGGCCACCAGAACTTCACTTTCAAATCTTGGTACATCTTTGTGGCACCTGGGTGGATAGCATATTGACCCTTATGGGCCTCAGTCATAACTTCCTCTGCAAGTTCCTTGGGCACAACAATCCTGCCCTGATATAACAATAGTCCCTGTTCATTAACAGATATGCCACTCTGGCCTTTCAAATATTTTATACTTTCATTTCTAATCTGAGTCTCTTTAATCTTCTCGTGCAGCTCGTTCTCAATCCGAGTCAACTCCATATCACACATTCTTCCTGCAAAGAAATCCGTTATCTTCATGTCACGGAATTGCTCAATCACATCATTGTCCCACATCATCATATGAGATAAATTGACAGACTTCCTACTCAATGCATGCCCACAACATTAGCCTTTCCCGGGTGGTATTTCAGCTCAAAATCATAATCTTTCAAGAATTCAACCCATCTACGCTGCCTCATATTCAGCTCCTTCTGATCAAACAAGTATTTCAAGCTTTTATGGTCGCTAAACACAGCAAATTTCATCCCATACAAAAAGTGCCTCCAGATTTTCAAGGCAAACACAATAGCAGCCAGTTCCAAGTCGTGCGTCGGATAATTTTCTTCATGTGGCCTTAATTGCCTAGACGCATAAGCAATCACTTTTCCTTCCTGCATCAGCACGCTCCCTAAACCTTTCTTAGAAGCATCACAATATAGCACAAACTCACCCTCCGGATCAGGTAGAGTCAACACCGGAGCAGTGGTCAATTTCTCTTTTAGTAGCAGAAAACAGTCCTCACATTCCTGGGTCCACACAAAAGGAGTATCCTTTCGTGTCAATCGGGTCAACGGCAGAACCATTGCAGAAAATCCCTGTATAAATCGGCGATAATAGCCAGCAAGCCCCAGAAAACTTCTAATCTCAGTCACAGTCTTAGGTCGTTCCCAGTCACTCACCGCTTCGATCTTGCTTGGATCCACTGCAACACCACTTGCAGAAATAACATGACCCAAAAATTGCACCTCAGATAACCAGAATTCACACTTAGACGGTTTAGCATACAACTTCTTATCCTTCAACACCTGCAACACGGTCCTCAAATGGTCGACGTGCTCCTCCTTACTCTTAGAGTAGATCAAAATGTCATCAATAAAAACAATTACAAACTGGTCCAAATACGGTTTAAAAATGCGGTTCATATAGTCCATGAACACCGCAGGGGCATTAGTAAGCCCAAAAGGAATCACTTGATACTCAAAATGTCCATATCTGGATCGGAAAGCTGTTTTAGGTACATCCTCCGGTTTAATCCGAATCTGGTGATATCCGGACCGGAGATCAATCTTTGAAAATACACAGGCACCCCTCAACTGATCTAATAGATCATCAATACGCGGTAATGGGTACCGGTTCTTAATAGTCACTTTATTCAGCTGTCGGTAGTCAGTGCACAATCTCATGCTACCATCCTTTTTCTTTACAAATATCACCGGTGCTCCCCACGGAGACACACTCGGCCTAATAAAATTCTTCGCAGACAGTCCTTCAATGTGTTTCTTCAACTCGGCCAACTCAAGTGGCGACATCCGGTATGGAGCCAAGGAGATCGGCCCCACACCAGGCAATAAATCAATCGAGAATTCAATCTCTCTCTCAGGTGGGAATTCCGGTATCTCATCCGGAAATACATCCTCGAACTCATTAACAACTGGAATAGCAGAAATCTCCTCCTTTTTGTCACCCACCAATCCGCCCAAAAGAACATAACCCAAATCTCCAGCCTTCAAGGCTTTCACAGTTTGACTGACAGACAAATACAAAGATGGACAAACAGTCGGCCTCTCGTGAGATAACAACAACCTCTTCCCGCAGCAATCAATCATTGCGCAGTTCCGAGACAACCAATCCATCCCCAAAATCAAATTGACAGAGGCCAGGGGTAAGATAATTAAATCAATGGTGTAACCCCTGCCTAAATAGGTGAATTTCACATCTTCACAAATCCAAGACGACTCACTAACCTCTCCTGTAGCGGTAGTAATACGCATCGGAGGAACCATTCGTGTTACCTTTAAGTCCAACGCCTTAGCCACATAGTCCGCCACAAATGAATGCGTTGCTCCCGAATCAAACAACACAGATAAATCAACATTAGATAGGAAAATTATACCTTTAACCAAATTCGGAGCCTTTTGAGTATGTTGCGCATTTGTAGTATAAACTCGTCCCACAGTAGGAACAGCAGTAATGGGAGTAGCAGTAGTAGTAGCTGCCGGCAAGGCCTGCAGATTCGCAGCCTGCCCCGAAGAAGATGGACAATCTCTAGCAAAGTGGCCACTCCGACCACACTTAAAACATGTCAACGGACCAGCACCACATACACCCTTGTGGTATTTCCCACACATCCCACATTTTGGGATATAAAATCTGTCCGCAGCACCACCACCACCAGTGTTTCCACCCCTCTTGAACTGACCAGGAGGCTGCCTCACATGCAACCCCCTACCTCTATTATTATTATTGAAACCTCCTCTGTTGGTATTACCAGAAGGACCAGGTGTCCTCTTAACATCTTGCTCTTTTACCTTATCCGATTTTGGATACCTCCCATAAACAGTCTCGACCCTCTTGCATTGGGTCACCAAATCAGCAAAGTTTCTTACCGTAGTATTAGACATTCTTTTTGCAATCTTCTCACTCAGCCCTCTTTGAAATTTAGCCGACAAGAATTCCGGAGTAGGTAGTGTACCTCCATAGTTTGCAAATTTCACAAGCTCATTAAATTTTGCCACATAGGCATCCACAGTCATAACTCCCTGTACCAACTTATCAAATTCACCTTGCTTTGCCTCCCGAACATCGCGGGGAAAATATTCTTCATGAAACAGACCTTCGAACAAAGTCCAAGTAAGAACCTCACCCTGAATAACATATGGGCGAGACACATTGTCCCACCACTCTTGGGCATCACCCTCCAGCATATAAACAGAATACAATAACTTCTGCGGATCTTGGCATCTCATCACCTGGAAAATCTTATCCATTCCCCTCAACCAAGCAGTGACCTCCTTTGGGTCCCTTGACCCCAGAAATGCGGGTGGCTTATGTTTTCTAAAAGATATGAGCCTACGCTCATCGTCAGCATTATCAAGCACCTGCCCAGCAGCCCCAGTGGATTGGGCAACAGATGATGGATCAGGAACATAGCTAGGGTCAGTAGTAGTATGATGACTAGCCTCACCAGTGTGGTGACTAGCCCCACTCTCCCCCTGTTGAGGAGTAACTGATGGCGTCGGTGTAGGAGTCACCGTAGCCGTGTGTGGAGGTGAATTATCCCTCCTAGGACGACCTCTATCCGCCCTCATCTCAGCCATAAAGGCCTGCATCATATCCTGATTGGTTTTCATCAGGTTCTCAGTCATATTTCTATTTGCAGCCGTCTCCGCCTGCAGAGCATTCAGGACTGCAGTGACCGGATCCGGTGGCAAAGGACCTGCACCACGTGCCCCACGGCGACCTCGTGCCCTACTCATGATATCTGTACATGTAACACAAAGGAATGAGTTGATCAGACCCACACTGAGGAATCACATATACATTAATCATAAATAGTTCACAGATAGCTATGGCACACAAGATACAACATACACAAACAATCAGAGTTCCCTAAACAAAACTGCTCTGATACCATAAAATGTAACAGCCCGTTGTACACCGGTATTGTTAACATTGATTATGATATTAAGCGCAGTTACAATCACAGTGATTGGGTTAATTAAATTACGGGCAAATTTTTCTTTTAATATATTCCTTTTCTTACATCAATACCTTTTCCGTAATCAATTAAAACCACACTATAATTGTAAAAGCAAATTGCGGAAGCATACATCTTTGCTAACATCATTCATCCTTCTTTTATTTCAATTCATTTAATCTCACCATCTTACTCTCATCTTTTACCAAGTTGTAGTCCTTTACATTGTCTACGCGTGGTTTCAAACCACGTATCATTTGGAGTTCTACCCATCAAGTTAAGCCCCTTTCTTTTAGTCTAGAAAAACCAGAATTTTCAAAATTTACACTGTGGTAATCGATTACCAGTGGGTGGTAATCGATTACCACCTGTCAAAAATGAGGAAGTAGCCAATTTTCTCAATCCTCTGTTCTGGTAATCGATTACCAACTTTGGGTAATCGATTACCTCACATGGTAATCGATTACCAAAGGCCAGTAATCGATTACCAGTGAAGACAGTAGCCAATTTTTCGTCCCCTGTTGCATGGTAATCGATTACCATGCCTTGGGTAATCGATTACTATGCAGCAAAATGACAGATTACAGCATTTTAAGCCCCAAAAAGGGTGTGTAATCCATCCCTAACCCCTTGGTACTCCACATAACACATAATCATGTCCTAATGTAGGCTCTAGGCCCTTCCATCATGCATTTTCCTTAGATTAAACATCATTTACAAAGTCCTCAAAGTAATGGCCATTTACATGCAAATATGGACCATTTTTACAACATTACTCATCAAGACTTCAAGGCTATGAATGTGGCAATGGACAAGTCCCATGCTCACCCAAATATACAGTTATCCATGTCATAACAATAAACCATAAACAAGACTTAGCATATAATCATGAACACTAACAAAAGCATGGAAATAACATCATGCAATATGTTCATGACCTAAGTCTCAAAATACTAATGGTATGCTATGTGCACTCCATAACTCCTCCAAAATGTCATGCAATTCCAATGCACCGCATGCCAATCCAATGTCCCCTACACAGGCTTCTTGCCCGAAGCTCCTCCCGGCTCATAGTGACCTGAAATGTGGTCCCCCAAACACGGGGTGAGATATACGGATATATCTCAGTAAACCAATGGAGCTAGAGGCTCTCTCCACTCCATGGCTCACTAAAATGTACAAATATGACATAATGTAATATGCAAGTAAAACAATATCACTATCCAACTGGAGACAACCCAAGAACATCCACTCATGGATTCATGTTCAAGGACTCCATCATATAACTCCCGAGACGATCCTGGAGCTTCTCCCATGGTTGAGAAAGCTCCATGGCAACCCAACCGGAACTCCTCAAGAGACCAATCCGGCGGACGTCCCACGTTTGGCTCATCCTGGAGTCGCTCCCAGAGTCGACCCCATGGCAGTCCAACTGGCACTCCGTCACGAAATGATCCAGCGGATGTCCAAACCCAACACACGTCAACTGGCCAGTGACCAAACAATTTTCACAAAATACAAGCAATATGCATACAAGCACACAATCACACCATGTCATAACCACATCATCCAACCACTACCTTCCACTAGGTGTGGTGGAGCACACTAGGGATTAAACCCAAGTTCCAAGAGTTTACCTCAATACAAGCAATCCGTTCCAAACGTATGCTCCCAATTAACTTTTCACAATCCCGTCCGTGTGAGGCACCCTACAACAATCATCAAATCCAAATCACACCAAAACTCATTTTTCATGAAATTTCCTCAAATTCGCCTAAGTTAAAAACCTATATTTTTCACCAAAAATTAACATAGCATTTCTAGCTTACAAGCATGATTCTAAGGCCTTTTCATCTAATAGCATTTTTCCATTTGGGCTCTCTATCATCACACATCTAAAATCAAAGCTTTGAACACAAATTCATAGATCTATGAAATCAACCATCAAAAGACCACAAATATACTTACAATGTGTTGTATGATCACCACCAAGGCTTCACTAAACCATTAGAAGGTCAAAACTCCAAGAAATCTCCAAGAACTCAAGTGGGTCGGATCTGACTTTGCTCAAAACGCGGCCAAGGAGGTGGATTCAAGGCTTCTAAGTGTTACCAATGGCTTTGGAAGGTTGTTTACAATAGATTTCGACACCAAAATCAAGCGATTCGGTGAAGAAACGGAGAAATGGCAAGAATGGAGGAGAATGGCTCTTGGTTCCTTTTTTCTCACAGGGGGCGCACGGGAAATGGAGGGAAGAAGGAAAGAAAAGAAGAAGAAAAAGGGGTGGGGCCAAGTGACCTCGGTCACACGGGTCCCACACGCGATCTAACTTTTACTCCGATAAAATTTCCGATCATAAATCCTTAATCTAAATATTTTTCCAGTCCACGACATATTTTTACTTCTCCAAAATCTTGATAAAAATTTCACACCTATTGGTACACTCACACCTCAGTATTTTAACACTAAAAATCACTATTCATCAATTTTTCCCAAATTTGCCTATTCACTCAATTTTTCGCCCTGATTCCATTTTCAGCATTATTTTTGTCATTTGAAATCTCTAACTCAGTATTTTTGCCTCATAACACACGGTT